>CAKOAT010231710.1:1327-36154 GCA_932364175.1 Eruca vesicaria subsp. sativa | reverse complement strand
GATTCTCGAGCTTTATAAAACGATTTCTCGAGTTTTATAAAACGATTCTCGAGCTTTATAAGACGATTTCTCGAGTTTTATAAAGCGATTCTCGAGTTTTATAAAACGATTTCTCGAGTTTTATAAAGCGATTCTCGAGTTTTATAAAACGATTTCTCGAGTTTTATAAAACGATTCTCGAGTTTTATAAAATGATTCTCGAGCTTTATAAAACGATTTCTTGAGTTTTATAAAACGATTCTCGAGCTTTATAAAACTGTTCTTTTTGTATTCTTGCGGAAAGTTTTGGCTATTAATTCCGTCGTACCGATTTTGACCCCAACACTTAGCATAAGAATTCTCTTCTCTCTGAGCTGGTGTTTTGTTGTGTAGTATTGGAACTACTAGCTCCTTTGTTTCCCAGATTGGAGTTTGTATCGGCTACACTCTTTTTTTTTTTCTCATTCGTTGGTTCAAAACTGGTCTGAGCCATGTTTCTTCTAAATGTTGAGAACCCTCGTGATGATTTCTCTATTAACTCGGCTTTCAACGCTAGACTGGAAGCTATCTGCACAGTCCATACGGTTTGCAAACCCATATTTCCTTGAAGAGAACCCTTTAAACCGCTGATGTACCTAGCCACCTTCTGATTCTCTGTTTCGCCTAACTTTTTGCGTTCAGAGAAATGCAAGAATTCAGCTGTGTATTCAGTCACAGTTCTATTTTCTTGAACACAATCGAGATACATCTTGTAAAGAATATGTTCGTAATCTGCCGATAAGAATCGCTCCAGCATTAATTGCTTAATTCGGTGACAAATCTTAACTAGTCCTCTCCTTTGTCTTTACCTTTGGATAACGAGTTTATCCCACCATACTGCAGCGGTGTTCTTCAATCTGATTGCTACCATGTTAACTTGCTTACTCTCAGGAACACTTATGACATCAAAAAATTGATCAACATCAATTTTCCAATCAAGAAACTCCTCCACTCCCATAGTTCCATAGAACAATAGAATATCGGCCTTTACTCGAAAATCATGACTGTTTTGTTGCTTTCCTTCAGCTATTTCTTCATCTGATTCTTCATCTGAACTAGAATTATCAACAACAACAACATGATTGTTTCTACCTTGTTGACTCCGAATTGGTTCTCTTTCTCCAACGCTTTCCCCGGCGTTATTAACCTGATTGAGAAAAGCCGCAACCCGATAAGTTATCGCTGTTACCAGATTTGCCAGTTGTGCAGTTACAGCAGTGAGGTTTGTGGTTGCCTCCCTTAAACCTTCTACGAAACCCTCGAAGTCGGCTTTGGTTACTGGTTGATCACCCATGGCTGATCAAGCTTCAAAAAGAGAAGGAGAAGATCTTGCTCTGATACCACTTGACGCACTCGGATATCACAAAAGTTAGCAAACACTTACCCTTAGACCAAAATCAAGTTATAAAACAAGAACTTGAATAATAAAGCTTTGGAATCCACCAGAAAAGGTAAAAGCTTGAAAACTTCTATTGAATAATATTAAGATTAAGATTGTCTAAAACAAAATACCTAAAACCCTCTTACATAGAGAGAGTTTAAAACATAAATAGGAAAACACTAAATAAAAAGAAAACGTCTAGAAAAAAGAAAACACTAAATAAAATGAAAATTTAGAGATAATAACAGATTAGGAAAACTTCTATATGCAAGTCTAAGATCCTTTTACATCATAATCAGATTCAATCTCAATTCCTAATAGCTACAGTTGTATAACTTCGAAGTCCAAATAAACTTAGTATCCAGGAAACCAACCATATATGTAATTAAAATTCTTGAAACAAAATAGTCATCTTTGAAAATAATAAATGCATAACCCCTAGAAAAAATGAAAAATTACAATTAATGCAATAAGAATCTTGAATAATACAGTTGTTAAAAAAAGAAACTTGAATAGTATAAAAGAAGAAAAACTGAAATAGAGGTCTAAGAGCAACATTATAGGCAGTCCCTTAAGAGAGGTCCTTAAGATAAAAACACGGAGACCGAGAGAGAAAAGGAGGAAAAAGCCCTTCTATAAGGGCTGTCCCTTAAGAAAAACTGACCAAAAAAAAAAAAAACTTAAGGGACTTTTTCCAGTCCCACTGATAATCTTGCTCTAATGAACTTCCATGATCCAATATTCTTAGTCAACGATAAAAACCTAATTGATTGAGTAGCCAATTGTCCTATCTTTTTACTATTAGACTTATTTTTTATATGATATTGTTGTATTGTCTCTGTTTGAAATCGGGGAAACCTACTTGAAAAAATAAATTTAATAAATACTATTTTATCATGTTCCATTCCATTTGATAATTGTTTTATTTTGTTTAGAAATATAGTTTTGAACAAGTAAATATCGTATTATGATCTAGATTTTATAGTTTAATATCACATAATTTAATTTAATTCTACATAATATATGTAAACTTTTAGACTTTTATATTTGGGTTTAGGATTTATATTTAGGTTTAGGGTTAGCGAATATGGTTTAGGTTTTAGTATTTAGATGGTGAGGGCATATGGTGGGGGTCAACATTAAATTTTTCCATGAAATCATAGACATTTCATTGCTTCATCATATATACCATGTTAGTTATTTTGTTCCATTCTATTTGGATTTAGAGTTTAGTGAATATGGTTTAAGGTTTAGTATTTAGAAGGTAAGGGGGTATGGTTGAGGTCAACATTAACTTATTCCATGAAATCATAGATATTTCATAGTTTCACCAATATATATCATGCTATTTATTTTGTATCATTCTATTTGGGTTTAGAGTTCAGTGAATATAGTTTAGGGTTTAGTGTTTAGAAGGTGAAGGAATATGGTTGAGGTCAACATTAACTTCTTCCATGAAATCATAGATATTCCATAATTCCACCAGTATATACCATGATATTTATTTTGTTATATTCTATTTAGGTTTATGGTTTATATTGGGTTATGGTTTAGTGAATAGGGTGTAGGGTTTAGTGAATATGGTTTAGAGTTTGGTATTTAGAAGATGAAGGGGTATGATTGAGGTCAGCATCAATTTTTTTCCATGAAATCATAGATATTTCATAGTTTCATCAATATATACAATGATATACAATAATTTTGTTTCATTCTATTTGGGTCGAAATACTACATATTTGGATTTAGGGTTTGTATTTGGGTTTAGGGTTTAGTATTAAGGGGTTGAGATAATGTTTAGTATATAGGGGTTGGATTTGGGGTGATGTTTAGTATTAGAGTATGTGGGTGAAGTTAGAAATATGTTGTATTTCGACGATGTCGAATAGAACACTCAATGCATATGTACGTGGACATAAACTTGTAACGTGGTTCCTTATATTCTCTCAGATGTGAACTAAATATTAGCTGTATTAATTATTCTACGTCATCTAATCTTCTATCATTCACCTGCTACCTGTATAAGAGAGGGTTAAAACCGATTAACTTGATGTTTAATTGGTAGTTACCTAATTATGTCAAATTAATGACATGCACTTAATTTCTTCTCTAAACATATTATTAATTACAAATGAAGAAAATATTAAGAAGAAAACAAGAAATGAAAGTTAAAGTTTCAGAAGGTCTAAGCATTAAAGCAATTAACAAGTACACATTCCTTCCAAAAAATATGGTCTTGGAGTTTTATCGCAACGAACAAGCTTCTCACAATCGTCATCTAAATCACAAGTCCATTTTATGCACTCCCCTAATATTCCTTGTTTACACCATATGCCTTCGCATTCATCGGTTGAACCACATGTCGGTATGTGGTCCTCTCTCTACGTTTGAAACATTTGCTCCAAACCATATGGTGACACCTTCATGATAATCGAGAAAAATATTTAGTCAATTCATTCAGTTTTCAAATTCTTGATTGAAAATAATTAAATCAGGAATGCTCTCTCTTTCTCTAGATAGAGAGAACTCTCTCATCCATGTTCTCTCACTATTTAAAAAACTGTAACTTTATTCAATCAAAACTTAGTATATCAAATACAACTTTGTTTGTCTAATAACACCCAAAAAGAGATGATGGCAAGTCTCATCAGCTTCGTTATACAACACACACGTCTTGTTTACTGCAGTATTCCACATTTGCATCCTATCACAGGTTTGCAGTCGTTGGCGTAAGGTTACCTAGAAAAGAAAAGAGTATTTCGGTGCTGATTGAGGAAATCATATTCCTCTACTCCATAAGCACGCTTAAGCAGTATATCGCAATTTCAACCAGGTTTTCTTTTGTTGAGAATCTACGTTCAAATTTCTCTTTCCTCTGTTTCCAAAGTGGAACATATTCTTCTTGATTATTATTCACTCGAATTATAGAAATACTGAACTTGATAAATTGTATTACTGAGAAGATACAGTATATATACAGCGTACATTAGGTATTCTAACTCTATCGTATTTACTAATAGGTCCTTATACATTTATATTCTACACACCCCCTCAAGATGGAGGGAGTTTAAGCACTCCAATCTTGTTCATCAGCTCATGATAGCGGACACGGGACAGTGGTTTTGTGAGAGCGTCCGCGAGTTGATCCTTAGTGGAGACATGAGTAACTCGTAGAGCACCGGATTGAACATTCTCACGGACAAAATGGAAATCTAGTGCCAAGTGTTTCATCCTCGAGTGGAACACAGGATTGGCACTGAGATAAGTGGCTCCAACATTATCGCAGTAAACAACCGGTGTCGTTGGTAGTAAGACACCGAGTTCAGTTAAGAGTGAGCACACCCATCTGATCTCTGCAGCCGTGTTGGCGACTGATCTACACTCGGCTTCTGTCGATGATCGCGCGACGCCATTTTTTTTCTTCGATGATCAAGCGATAGGTGTAGTGCCCAAGTACAGAATATAAGCATTAGTCGAAACAAAATCATCTGTATCGCCAGCCCAGTCGGCGTCAGAGAAGGCATGTAGTGTCAAGGGTGTCGATGAAGACAGAAAAATCCCATGAGACATAGTACCGGCGAGATAGCGAAGAATTCTTTTAGCAGCTTGCCAATGCTCATCTGTAGGTCTGTGCATAAACTGAGACAACCGGTTGACACTATAAGCAATGTCAGGGCGTGTGTAAGCAAGATATTGTAAACTACCCAAGACCATTCGGAATTCTCTGGGATCATCAAGCACTGTCCCGGAGTGGAGGGTGAGTTTAGGTGAAGTGGCCATTGGCGTGGTGACAGCTTTGGCGTCGTACATGTTGGTCTTGTGCAAGAGATCCTGTATATACTTACGCTGCATCAAATGGAGACCATGTTGCGTGCGTGTGGCTTCTACACCGAGAAAGTATCGGAGATCAGATGGATCTTTTAGCGAGAAACGTGTGGAGAGTACGCTAATAAACCCATTGAGGAGCGGAGTACTGCTGCCGGTGACGATGATGTCATCGACATACACCAAGATATAGATGACATGAGGGCCGTTGATGTAGATAAATGCAGAGGTATCGGCAAGAGAGTTCCTACAACCCATGGCGCAAAGATAAGTTTTGAGTTCCTGGTACCATGCTCGGGGAGCCTGTTTGAGCCCGTACAAGGCTTTATTCAGGCGACAAACATGGTGAGGCCTGTCTTGATCGACGAAACCAGGAGGTTGAGTAACGTAGACATCATCGGTTAGTGTTCCTTGCAAGAAAGCGTTGTTGACGTCGAGTTGTTTAATACTCCATGACCGGGAGACAGCAATTTGCAGAACTAAGCGGATGGTAATTGATTTGACCACAGGGCTAAACGTCTCCGCATAGTCAATGCCATATTCTTGGTTATCTCCTCTTGCTACCCAACGAGATTTGTACCTATCAAGAACACCATTAGGTAAATATTTTAGTGTATGAACCCACTTAGTAGCGATGACATTTTGTTTTGGTTCTGGTGGAACCAATTCAAACGTCCCGTTACGAATTTGAGCATTATATTCATCACACATGGACCGTCTCCAGTTCTCATCTCGCATGGCCTGGTTAAGGGTGGTTGGAATTGTGGGTTTAGGATTAGTTTTTGTGGTGTGAAGGGATAGCTTTTTGGATGGTTTTGAGATATTGTTTTTAGAGCGAGTTTGCATGGGATGGGCATTTGCTACTGGTGGGGGTGAGGGTGAAGGTGAAGATGATGATGTGGGTTGGTTTGATGCGGTTGATGGGGTCGGTGATGGCTGAGGTTCCTGTTGGGGGCTCGTGGGTTGCGGTTCTGGGTCTGGTGTTGGTGTAGGTGTGGTGGTGGTCATCTCTGTTGAAACCTGCGCAGAACTAGTAAGCGTATTAGTTGAATTAGTTCCTGAACTCAAACCTGCATTCTGTTCTTGAGAAACAGAATGAGTCGGCTGATTTTCCGACAGTGGCGATGAAGGATCCTGGCCCGAGGGTGGAGCTGACGAGTGTTGTACGAGTGGAGCCGTGAAGATAGGTATTTGAGTAGGGGGAGTGAAGAGAGGAGGATTGGTGTCATCAGTAGCAGCATCTTTGTCAAGAGCAGGCGAGACATATGGGAAGCTTGTTTCAATGAACTGAACATGACGGGACGTATAGATGCGGCCTGTTGAGAGATGGAGGCATAAGTAGGCGCTCTGCGTAATGGAGTGATCGACTCTCAAGCTTGTGCGTGGTATAGGGTCGGAGCCACGGGAAGCACAAACATCCAAAGATTCGCAATTTCAGATAATTCGGTGGTTTCCCAAAGAGCTTCTGGTATGGAGATTCATTGTTGATGACCTTAGAAGGCAGTCTATTGATGAGGTACACTGCAGCCGCGAAAGAATAAGTCCAGTACGTCGTTGGGATTTTGGCTTCGTGAAGTAAAGTTAAACCCGTCTCGACTATGTGCCGATGTTTGCGCTCCGCGATGCCGTTATGCTCCGGTGTATGTGGAGGAGAGGTGAGATGTGAGATACCGTGTGATGACAAGAAGGGTCGCAGGGCAATGAACTCCCCACCGTTATCGGAGTATAAGTTGCGGATCGTAGTCTCAAAATGCTTCTCGACAAGAGCTTTGAAGGTAATGAAAGTGTCTTTGACTTGTGACTTTTTCTGAAGGGGATAGAACCATGTATATCTTGTATAATGGTCAACAAAGATGAGTTAATATTTAAAGTGATCAATGGAGAGTGTGGGAGAGGTCCAAACATCTGTGTAAATGTATTGGAGAGGTTTGTTTGAGACAATGGTGTTGGAATAAAAAGGGAGTTTGTGACTTTTATTAATAAAACAATGAGAACATGGTGTTTGTGAAGAAGATGATAATGGTAAAGAAAATCTGGAAACAACATTTTGCAAAGTAGGTAAAGAAGGATGTCCCAAACGGGAATGCCAAAAAGAAAGAGAGGTCTTTGGTGTGGGAGTGGCGAACAAGGAGATAGTGTTAGGGGATGTCACAGGCCACTCATACAACTCGTCTTTAGTTCTGCCTTGGAGTAATCGGACCCCCGTGCTGAGATCCTTCACCTGAAAATGAGCAGGAAAGAATTCAACCGATACGTTATTAGAATTGCACAAGCGATAAACAGAGATAAGGTTTTTATGTAAGTTTGGGACACAGAGGATATCGTTTAGATTAAAGGAGCGAGAGGGAGTTTTAAGAGATGTTGAACCAGTATGCGAGATCGAGAGACCGGAACCGTCAGCAATGGTGACCTCCTCGCCACCAGTGTAGGGTTGATGGAGAGAGAGGTTTCTCAAGTCGGTGGTGAGATGATGGGTAGCGCCGCTGTCCAGAATCCAGTTGTGAGGATTGTAGTGAGACGCAGATGCCATGTTAGCACGTGGCTGCCAAGAACTCGGAGCAGGAGAGTAGTTGCGAGCATTGGAGGAACCGGCTGCAGGCTGGAAGTGAGAACATCGCCTAGCACTGTGGCCATGAACGCCACATATCTGACACTTGCCTTGATAGCCACGGCTTGGATAGTCATTGCGTGAGGAGAGCTGTTGTTGTTGCCAAGTCTGATCAGACCGGTTGGTTGTCCGATTAGGAGTTGAATTGTTGTTCCGGTTTGAGCCTTGAGAGTTGTTGCGATGACCATTATTGGGATAGGATCCACGGGAGTTAGCAACGTTGGCTGTAATGGGAAGAGTGGTCGGAGGGGTTGAATTGGCTTGAAGCTTGACTTCAAAGTTGAGAAGTTTCTCATGAACTTCTGTAACGGAGGGTGTGGAGTCTCGGCTTTCGATCTGGTCAATAAGCTGTTTGTATTCCTCAGGCAAACCTTCAAGGATATAATCGATCTGATCTTCGAGTTCGTATGGTTTGCCTAAGAGAGCCAACTGATCAAACCGAGTTGTGTAACCTTGGATATATGCATCAATCGACATCGTCCCTTTCTTCCAGTTTTTGATTTGCTGACGCAACTGCTTGATATGGGCGCGCGAGGGCTTGGCGTACGTAGATGAGAGAGTTTCCCAGATCTGAGCGGAAGTGGTTGTTGTTGAAAGTATAGGCTGGATGGAGACAGTAATGGCACCAAGCAAAGCACTGTAAATCAGTTGATCTTGTCTCTGCCACAAGATATAGTCCTGATTCGCGGAGGTCTCACCATCGCTCGTGATTGTAGATGAAGGCATGACCGTGGATCCGTCGATGTGTCCGAGAAGATCGTAACCAGCAAGTAAGGCATGGACCTGACGGCTCCACATGAGAAAATTAGAAGCCGTAAGCTTGGTGACGTTGGTCATGTTGAGATTGAGAAGAGTTTTTCCATTGGATACCATGATGGTCTCGTTAGTAGAGGCTGGAGAGGAAGACATGTTCCGTTAAAGAAGAAGAAAAAGATAGAGATTTTAGGTGGCGGCCAAGAGAGATTTTGAAAAGTAGGGATCTTAGGCTCTTGATACCATATAGAAATACTGAACTTGATAAATTGTATTACTGAGAAGATACAGTATATATACAGCGTACATTAGGTATTCTAACTCTATCGTATTTACTAATAGGTCCTTATACATTTATATTCTACACGAATTGCTTCTATCACATTCTTAACCTCATTCAGAATAGCCACTCTATCCCTTCTCCTCCGATGATTATCTAATACCTCTGCAAATGAATCATTACAAGAAATGCCTAATTCCAAGAGCTCATTCGCTTCCATTTTGTTTCCACCAAGGGAAGATAGTCATTTATTGTCATATGTTTTGTGAGCAAGGAAAGTCCCTGACAGCGTACATGCAGCTGACCTGATGAAAAGGGAAAGGTTTTAAGAATATCCTCTTCCTTATTCTGAATGTACATGGTAAATTTTCCGAGACTAATCTTCAAACCAGAAATTGCTGTAGAATCCTCAATAAATTTATACACTCTTTCAGTGGATCGCTTTCACAAGGGATGAGATTTTTTGTTTTGTTTTTTTTTTGTTGTAAGATATGGTTCGATCGATTTTGTTACTTCGCTTTGTTGGGGATTTCTCTTGTCACAAATCAATTTTTTTGTTGTGTTTCAAACTAAACTGTAGTTGTTCTTCATGTTCTTTTCTCTTTCTTTCGTTTTTGGTTTGATTAAAAATCGGATTGGTTCTCATCTTTCGCAGTTCTTAATCAAATCCCGTTAAGTTTGTTTTGGATCTCTTCTTTTACTTGGTTATGCACTTATTCCTTTCCACAAAAATCAATCTTTACTCATATTTATGTAACATAAGAGTATAAAGTATCATTGTTGGAAAGAGAAATGTGATAAAGGATTTATCTGGGCTGATTTAAAAGAGATTAAGCATACATGCATCCTACTATGTTTACAATGGTCCAATAAATAATCTCGTCTCACATCAGTTTTTTTTATTAATCTGGAGGTATCCTACACCAATGGAGAGGTCCAGACTAATCTCTAAAGAGAGGTGCAGTCCACATATAGATTTATTTCCGAGCATTTAAATGGTCCCTAAAGCATGGGTTTATATCCGTGTTAGATGACTAGAAATAATTGTGACTTAATTTCGCATAATAGATAGATCGAAACTGAAATATGCTAGTGTACCAATTATGTCTCCTTACCACTCAACCACAATCACCGGTCAAATAGAGATCCTGATTTTAGACCACGATTTTGAAAAGATAGGAGTTTCAAGTATGGTGTTTTTAGAGTCATGGTCGTGGATCCATTGAGAGAAATATGACACCACATAAATTTCATGAACTCTTATGTATATGTAAAATCTATAAAGAATCACCAGCTTTTTTAATTAAATTTATCTGTTGAACCTCTAAAATCAATAGTCAATCTAGTCTTGATCCTACAATATATTTTCTATAATAATTTGATGTTAGTTTAATTTTATGATTCCAGTTATGAATCAACACCAAGACATAATTAGATTTGCTTTTAATTCAATCCTAACATGTTTTTAAAGAAAGTAGAAGCACTAACCTTGATCCATGCTTGGGTGCAATCCCACCAATTGATGTTACCCTCTTTAACTTTCTTTCCTTGATGATTTCTTTGATGGAAAAGAAATCACAAAGCCTTCCTTAATCTCTCTTCTTAATCACCAGTATTATGTTGTGTGCGTTACGAGTAAACGTACAAATCACATTTATATTAATCAAAGAGATGTGTAAAATACAAATCTTCGACACACCATTTGGACACAACACTTCCTCATCTCTATAATATTATTTGAGAAGTCACTTTCTTAGGTGTCGTGCTCACGTTAACTCTCACGCTGGTTGATTACTACGATACCCCTAATGAATTAAAAAATACAATTAAATATTATTTCCTTTTTAAAAATTTCCAAATAACAATATAAAATAAAAAGAAACATTTATAAAATTTACAAAACTATTTAAAAACGAAAATATAAGTATATATAATATGGTTTAATAAAAAAAAGGAAAGTTCACAAAATAGTAATAATTAATTTAAATATATTTTAAATAACATAAAATATACCTTTGAAGTAATAAAATACTTTATATCTATATCTTCTTAGATAAAAAACAATATCTGTATATAATGAGATTTCATAAAAAAAATTCACACAAAATATTGCTGTTAGAAAAATAATTATTTTTTCCTTAAAAAAATAATTTGAAACAATAAAATATATATATTTTCAAAATAATTATTTTTGTATATATCTATCTATTTTATTAGATGATTACATAAAATAATCAACTAACATAAACTGATATATGTTTAACTGACATTTTTTTATAATTAGTATTATTGAAATTATTTTTTAGTATATTTATTTGACTATAATATCTTACAATTACAGTAAAAATATAAATTATATTTTACTTATATAGTATAATTTCTCAAAAACAATCACTTTTTACTGACTATTTTAAGAGATACTAAAAATAAAACTAAAAATAAATTTAATGATAAACATCTTTTGATCAAGTAACTACAATTATTTTAAAATATCATAATACTATATAATTTAACGAGGTAGATATATCATATTTTAATAGTTAAAATTATATGTTCTAAGTATAAGGATTCTGATTTACTTAAGTATTTTGATTATGGTTATATTAAGTTTCACAAACATAAAAACAGAAAATAACTACAATTATTTTAAAATACCATAACACTATATAATTTAATGAGGTAGATGTATTATATTTTAATAGTTAAAGTTATCTGTTTTCTTAATAAATCTTTTGATTTTTAATTTTTTTGTTTTTATGTTTGTGAAACTTAATATAACCATAGTCAAATACTTAAGCAAATCAGAATCCTTATTTTTAAAATTATTTAAAATAAATTTCAATTTACCATCCAAACAATCTACAGCATAAATTTATTTAGAATTTATAAAATATTTTAACTATTGTAAATATTAATATGTGTTCAAAATCTTCTAAAAATTCATTAGTTACTTATGTATGTAATTTAGAATCAGAAACTTTAGTTTTTGTTTTTATTTTCCTTCTAAGCAGAAAAAAATCTTAAGTTATATATAATCTTACTAAATATACTTATATTTTTAAGAGAACAACTAGCATAAATGTAAATAAGACAATTAATCAAAAATTTAATATCTTTAAAATATAAAAGATAATAGTTGAATTCAGAGAAATAGATAGAATCCAATATATCTAAATGATAACTAATCGACCGTAAAAATAATAAAACAGACTAAATATAACATATCTAAAATTATAGATATAATTAAAGTAATATAATATTATAATATAAATTAGACAAACAAGCTATAAATTAATTTAAAAATTAAAGTAAATATTAATCAGTTATTATTGTATATTTATAAAATAAATATACATGCCCGTGCATGAGCACGGAAAAATCACCTAGTATAATATTAACCGTGGTGCACCGTAATGTATAATCATATATATTAAATCTCATGGCAATATACTCCTTTATTATTACCATGTATATATATGATAAAAAGATTAAGGAAATTTATAAAACAGAGGGTTATCAATGCACTTGAATTCTAATTCATTAATCGAAACCGATCCATCACGGTATTGTCTTTTATATTAGAATCTTAAACATTAATATGAACTTGAATTTTATATTAAACCAATAGATACATAGGTCACATATAATATACAATATTCTTACATTCTCCCACTTGACCTTGTGTCGACTTAAAGATTTAATAACTTTAATGTCCGCTTTTATATCAAGTTCACTTGATCTTTACTAAAAATTAAATTGATCGAATCGTGGCGGTTGTATGCCATTAAACGACAAAGTTCCTTCCATGTATCACAAATCAATTTCAATTTTATATCAATCCTAATATGAGAAGAACCTTTATGTCTCAAATCAACCATATGTTATCTTCGAACCATAAGTGTGTACACATACTTTAGTGATAACATAATTAATAAATCAGAAACATAACTTTATGTGAATTCTTCTGTCAAATACATAATGAGCCTCCCATAACTAAAATAGCAAAGTCTTATATAATACTCATACGCTCTACATGGTCATTGAACGCCTTGGGTGGTAAACCTTTAGTTAGCGGATCCGCTACCATCATGTCCGTCCTTATGTGCTCAAATGACACTCTCCGTTTCTGAAATTCTTCTTTAATAGACAAGTACTTTAACTCCATGTGCTTAGCACCCTTCAAATACTTGTCGTTTTTTGAAAAGAAGACGGCTGCGGAATTATTGCAGTAAATTGTTAGTGGCTTGGCTATAGTGTCGACAATCCAAAGCCCTGATATAAAGTTCTACAGCCATAATGCATGAATTTTGGCCTCAAATAATACCAAAAATTCAGCCTCCATAGTGGAAGTAGAAATGACAGACTGCCTTTCACTCTTCCATGATATTGGTCCCTCAGCTAACATGAACAAATAGCCAAACATCGATTTTCTGCTATCAACGCATCCGGCATAGTCTGAATCTGAGTATCCAATGACTTCTAGATGATCGGATCTCCTATATGTAAGCATGTGCTCTTTCGTGCCTTACAAGTACTTGAGAACCTTCTTTGCAGCTTTCCAGTGGTCCATTCCAAGATTACTTTGATATCGACCCAACATTCCAACAGAAAAGCTGATATCGGGTCGAGTCCATGTCTGAATATAGTTCAAACTCCCAACCACCGATGCATAGGGAATTCTTTCCATTTCTTTACGCTCCAATTCATTCTTAGGACATTTCATTTTACTGAACTTGTCCCCCTTCTGAATTGGAGCTATTCATGCAGAGCATTTTTCCATTTTATATCTCTCTAAGATCTTATTGATATATCTTTTCTGAGACAAACTTAACAATCCTTGTGATCTATCTCGAAAGATTTCTATCCCGATCACATAAGATGCCTCACCCATATCTTTAATTTCAAAGTGCTTAGAGAGATACTTCTTTACATCATGTAACATACACATGTCATTTGCAGCAAGCAAAATATCATCAACATATAGGACTAAAATAACAAACTTACTCCCACTGACCTTAATATAGATACATCGATCGACAGTGATCTCTACAAAACCATACGATGTGATGGTATCATTAAACTTTATTTAGCATGGTCAAGAAGCTTGTTTTTCCATATATTGACTTTCTCAGCTTACACACCAAATTTTCTTTTCTTGCGACCACAAAACCTTCAGGTTAGTCCTTATATATTTCCTCCTCAAAATCGCCATTCAGAAAGGCAGTTTTCACATCCATATGGTGAAGCTGAAGATCATAATGAGCCACCAAAGCCAAAACAATTCTAAGAGAATCCTTCTTTGAAACAGGAGAGAATGTCTCTTTATAGTCAATGCTATCTTTCTGAGTGAAACCTTTAGCAACAAGGCGAGACTTGCGTCTCTTAGGTTTACCGTTTGAGTCGCGTTTAGTCTTATAGACCCATTTACAACCAACGGTTTTGAAACCATCAGAAAACTCTACTAAGTCCCATACATGATTGTCACTCATAGATTTCATTTCTTCTTTTGAGGCATCATACCACTCTTCAGAATAGTCACTTTCCATGGCCATTTTGAATGAGATCGGATCATTATCCAAGCTTAAGTCACATTCATTTTCAATAGTGTAAACCACATAATCATTTGAAATAGTAGATCTTCTTTCTCTTCCAGATCGCCTTAAAAGTATTTGTGGTTCACTATTCTCTTCTTGAATTATGACATGTTCATCAACAGTATCTTCAGCTAGTGGGGCTGGCACATTATTATGTTGTTCAATTTTTTCATTAAACTCTGATGCAACAATAGGAACAACTACCTCAGGTGGAACTACAAGTGAAGAAACTTCTATCTGAACTTAATTAATTGTCACCTTTCGTGTTTCACCATTCTCACTAGTTTCACCGTTTTCAATGAGCCTAGCATTACCCGAATCAACTATTCTCGTACTATGGTTAGGACAATAAAATTTATACCCCTTTAATTTTTCAGTATAGTCAATAAAAAATTTACTGACAATCCTAAAATCAAGTTTCTTTTCATGTGGATTATATAAATTTATTTATGTTGGGAAACCCCATACACGTAGATGCTTCAAAGTTGGTTCCTTTCCCATCCACAGTTCGTAAAGGATCTTATGAACTGCCTTACTAGGAACCTGGTTCAACATATACATTGTAATTCTTAATGCATATATCCACAAAGGGTAAAGAGAAATTACTTAATATTCTCCTAACCATATCTATTAAAGTACGATTCCGCCTCTCATCTACACCATTTTGCCGAGGAGTACCAAACATAATGTATTTTGCACAAATACCCTTATTTTGAAGTAACTTTGCTAATGGACTAAGAATTCACCACCTCTATCAAATATACCTACTTTAACCTTCTTATCTAACAGTCTTTCTACCTAGTTAAAGAACACTTATAGGACATCCACAGACTTAGACTTTTCATAATTAGATAAGTACATCTATACCGTGAGTAATAATGAATAAAGGTGATGAAATACTTTTCACTGCTCCATGAAGGAACATTGAAATGGCTACATATATATATCGGTGTGTATTAACTAAAGAAGCTGAGTGTTTCTTGTGGCTGCATGTTTATTCTGCTTTACCTTAATGCAGTCTATGCATACATCTACCTCACTAAAATCCAAAAATGAGGGAGAACTAAATTCTTTACCAACCTCATAATTCTTTACTTGGGTATATAACCTAGTATTTGATGCCACAAGAAAATATTTCTTTTAAAACAATCCTACTCGAAGAGTCTCATTTTATTGCAAAAGGAACAGTTCATTTTCTTTTGGATTTGACTTTCGAGTCTTTTCAAGAAAGGCTTGTTATTTCTTTTGTCCTTTCTACTTGGGATTCTTTTGCTGCTACTGGCACTTCCAAGATCTACGAGGTTAGCAACTTGATCTTTTATCTTTCCTAATATCATGTTCTCTTGAATTTACATAGCCTTTAATTCTCTAAGGTTCCATTATCTTTACTAGTGTTGTAATTCATCTGGAACTGGCTAAATTCAAGAGGTACAGAGTTCATGATGAATCGGATCAGAAATTGCTCATGCACCTACATTCCTAAGATCTTTAACTTTGCGGCCAGATTAGACATTTGCATCACATGATCATGGATTGGTTGAGACCAGTCAATCCTTTGCGTAGTTAGCTCATTTAGAGATTTTCTACAATCAACTTACAACCAACTCCGACTATGAACACTTCTTAAATCTACTTAATAAATTATTTTTCTTTTTCAGTCTTAGACATTGATGACTTGAAACCTCATAAGGTTCAAACTCAGCCTATTAGATTACTCTCATCTCTTACACCGAGATTATTTTTTTATTTCTGAGCTATCTTTTGTAATGGCTGAGGCCTCCACATCAATTACTATTGCAAAATCCAACGGCATTACATCCAGTGTAAACCGGATCTTTTCGAATCACTCGCCACAGTTGAATCCATTGAACCTTACGAAAGAGTTATCAAATGTAAATACATTTGATGAAACTGCAAACTTTTATACATACTTACCTTTTATTGCTTTGAAACTTTATTACAGATTCTAGAACTAATATAAACTTTTACATTTGTATTTACGCAACCTTTGGGTAATACTTAAATAAAAACACTTTCAGTGATGCTAAAATACACTTTAATGATTAATCATTTCAAACTCAAGTCAATTAGCATTCTACCTTTGGATATAAATACTATCAACTCTAGTAAAAGAAATAACTAATCATTTTCATATTATTAACTATATTCAATGATCCACCTTTGGGTGATCTCCAAAACATCTCCAAAACATTTTAATATTTATAAGTAAATAAAAAGGTCACTTTGGTGACTAATATGTTATATACTATATAAACATTAAAACACTAATAGGTAAATTTATCCTAATATTATGTTAAACCAATAGACACATAGGTCATGTTATATACTATTAAGGATGAATTAATCAAATCTAAGATGTCTCTGATACCACATAGATTTGCTTTAATTCAATCCTAACATGTTTCTAAAGAAGTAGAAACACTGACTTTGATTCATGCTTGGATGCAATCCCACCAATTGATGTTCTCCTCTTTAACCTTATTTCCTTGATGATTTCTTTGAAGGAAAAGAAATCACAAAGCCTTCCTTAATCTCTCTTCTCAATCACCAGTATTATGTTGTGTGTGTTTCTGATAGACTCTCGTCTACGTAACATCCATACGAGTATACGTACAAATCACTTTTATATTAATCAAAGAGATGTGTAAAATACAACTCTTCGACATACCATTTGGACACAACACTTCCTCATTTAATTTTAACCATGGTGCACGTAATGTATAATCATCTATTCTATTAAAATAGAGTCATTCTTTTTATCTACTGATACAAGTTGTCATTTAAATTTGGACTCTTTCTAGAATGTTACAAATAATACAAGTCATATAGTTAACTGAACCGCATTACGTAAATGAAACCGATGGTTATTTATGGGATATAGTTTTGGGCTTATTTTAAACAAATTATATGGTTTGGTTTTTGGGCTTAGTATTAAGGAAAAACTCCAAAAAATTGAATAAACTTTCCACCTTAATGGATAAAAAAATCAGTTATTATTTTTAAGCCCAAAAGGTATTTAATATTTTTAAACAAAACAAAATTGTCTATTATTAATTATTTATTTAAATCATATACTTTAAAACATGTTAATGTATTTTTTATTTTAAATAACAATCACTTTGTTTTGATAAATTTCAATGGTAACTTTTAATAATTTATTGTTTTATATCTCTTAAATAATTTACTGATTTAAAAAAAATGTAAAGCAAAACCAAAAACCAAATCTAAAAAATAAAATCCAAAACAAATAACTGAAAAACATATTATATTTTTTACTTTTATTTATTTACAAAATAAACTATTACAAATTTCTTTAAAAAAAATTGTGTCATCTTTTCAATTTTAAATTAGATGTTCGATTATTTGGGATTTGTTTGTTAGTAATATCAGTTCAAACTAACTCAGGGTCTAAAAATTAAAAACGCAAACCAAAAGCTGAAAATCAAAAATAGAAACTTAAAAACTAAAAACCAAAAACCAAAATCTAAAACAAAATCTACAATAAAAACTGAATCTAAAAACTAATGAATAACAATCATAACCATAAATTTTGATGAACTGATTTTATCCCAAAACATTCTTTAAATTAAGACAAAATCCAATTACATAAATTTTTAATCATAAAAATTTATAAGTTGTCATTTAATTTGGACCCTTTCAAAAATGTTACAAATAATACAAGCCATATAGTTAATTGAAACAACATTATTTAAATTAAAACAGTGATTATTTATAGGATATAGTATTGGGCTTACTTTTTTCTTAGAACAAATTATATGATTTGGTTTTTGGGCTTAGTATTCAAGAAAAACTCCAAAAACATTGAATAAACTTCCCACCTTAATAGATCAAAAAATCAATTATTATTTTCAGACCTAAAAGGTATTTAATATTTTTAACAAAACAAAATTGTCTATTATTAATCATTTATTTAAACCATGTATTTTAAAACATGTTAATATATTTTTTTATTTTAAATAACAATCACTATTTTTTGATAAATTTCTATGGTAACTTTTAAATAATTTATTGTTTTTTTCTTAAATAATTTACTGATTTAAAAAAAAATGTAAAGCAAAACCAAAAACCAAATCTGAAAACTAAATTCTAAAACCTAAAGCTGAAAACGTAGGTTATATTTTTGCTTTTGTTTATTTATAAAATAAACTGTTGAATTTTTTTTTTTAAAATTTTTTGTCATCCTTGCAGTTTTAATTTTTTTTTTTTTGTGACATCAACATACAGACTCATATAGACTCTGTAAACCAAACCGGTAGCTCTGAATCCATGTGAACAAGGAAGGACGGTTGTGTTCGGGTACTTCGTGCGAGACTATCTGCCCGTGAGTTCAGTGTTCTGTGTACATAGATGATGTTGGAGCTGCTAAAACTTTCTTGAAGCGTCTTGATATCTTGGAGATAACTTGCAAAAGCTGGCCATTCTTCTGGTTCCGAAACCATCTTCACCAATTGAGAACAATCCGTTGCAAACGTTACATGATATTGACGTAAGTTTCGCATACTCTCCATCGCCCAAATGAGGGCCTCCACTTCGGAATGAAGAGGTGAAATGCTAGCTCTAACATTCCTTGCCCCCATTAAGACAATGAAACCCTCAAGCGTACTATACCAACCTTGTCCATCAAACTGATCATTTGATTTCCATGAACCATCCACAAAACACCATCTCCTTGGAATGATTGGTAAAGTGACATCTGACGATTGTTGAAATGCACTCTGTTCCGCTTTTACTTGTGCCTCCTTCCACAGAGTTGATTCTGTTTCTGCCAACATAAGTGTATCTCTTGGATCAATATCCAAATTACTAAATATTTTGCTATTATGTGCTTTCCAAATGTACCACAAAATCCACGCAAATTGATGATCTTCCATCCTTGGGTTTACTCGCCAAAATAAGTAATCCATATTAGAAAATAACGAGCCTGTAGGAAACCTGTCCGGATGGGAAGGAACTTTTGAGAGTGCCCAGATTTGGCGGGCTGGAGAACAATCGAAAACACATGGTTTATCGTTTCCTCTGCAGCTCCACATCTGTCACACACAATATCTCCTTTTATCCCTCTTGCCTTTAAATTTTTCGTTACTACCACGCAGCCGGATAATAATTGCCACAAAAAATGTTTAGGGGGACACCGAAGTTTCCAACAAAAAGATTTCAATACATCCACTATAGGTCCATAAAACTCATTCGGACGTCCTTTACCCGGGTATACCCTTTCTATTTGATATCCTGACTGAACCGTATATTTTCCATTCTTTGTAAAATGCCAGCCGTCTTTATCCTCCAATTGTGTCTTGCTGAGAGGTATTTCCTCTATTATTTTTGCATCTTGAAGATCAACAAGAGCCCGTATAACCGGCATATTCCAACTTCGCGTATTTGCATCGATGAAATAATCCACTGTTATATCCGTAAGAAAATTAATTTGATTTTTATTTGCTGGTCTCGGGCGAGTGGATGGCGGCCAGGGATCATTCCATACAGATATGGACGATCCCAACCCCACCCGTTTAATAAGTCATTTGCTAACCAGAGATCTAGCAGAGATCATACTTCTCCATCCATATGATGGGGAATATGATCGGATCGGTTCCAAAGGTGAAGCATTCCTATAGTACCGACCCTTAAAAACACGAGAAAACAAAGTATTTGGTTTCTCAATAAGGCGACATAATTGTTTACCCAACATTGACGTATTAAAATCCTCAAGATCCTTAAAACCTAAGCCACCAATCTCCTTATCTAGGCATAATTTATCCCGTGATTTCCAATACAGTCCTCTTGTACTACCCCCAGGACTCCACCAGAATTGGGCTACCGCACCCGTAAGCTTCTTTATAGTAGTCTTAGGTAACCTATAACATGACATCACATGATTTGGTAAAGCGGTGACGACAGATTTAATGATCACTTCTTTTCCCCCTTTGTAAAAAAATCTGAATGTCCAGCCATTAACCCTCTTATTCAATCTATCCTGCACAAATCCAAAAACCTGAATCTTCGACCCACCTAAACTCTCGGGGAGACCCAGATATGATCCCATGCCACCAAGATTTTGAATTCCAAAAATATCTCTCAACTCCTGTCTATTTTGTTCTCCAATCTTATGCCCGAACTGAATAGAAGATTTCTGGAAGTTAATCAATTGGCCCGAGACTGCCTCATACTCCTTAAGAATATTGAGAATTATTTGACATTCCTCCGGTTTTGCCTTACAAAAAAAAAACTATCATCCGCAAAAAGAAGGTGGGAAATAGTCGGACTTTCTCTTGCCACCTTCATCCCTGTTAGTCGTTTCATTCGCTCTGCCTTTTTAATGTTCGCTATCAAGGCCTCCGTACAGAGAATAAATAAATACGGAGATAAAGGGTCCTCTTGTCTTAATCCTCTCTGCGGGGTAATACTACCTCATGGATCACCATTAATCAAAACCCGATACTGGACAGAGGATATGCATTCCATCATAAGCTTTGTCCAACGGGAAGCAAAACCCATTTTTTGAAGTAGAGCTTGAATAAAACCCCATTCCACTCTGTCATACGCTTTACTCATATTTGTTTTTATGGCCATAAACTTCCCCTGACAAGATTTATTAGTCCTCAACACATGAAACATTTCCTGGGCAATTAATATATTATCTGAAATTAAACGCCCTGGAACAAAAGCCGATTGTGTTTCCGAAATTAACCGGGGCAAAAGCTCTTGAGTCGTTGACATAGCACCTTTGAGATAATCTTATATCCAACATTATAGAGGCTTATCGGTCTAAGCTCTGTCATCCTTGTGGGCCTTTCTGTTTTAGGAATCATACATATATGAGTTTCATTTAACTGAGCGTCCAATACGCCTGTAACCAAAAAACTATTCACCATTTCCACCAAATCTGCCTTAATTATGTGCCAAGAGTGCTGGAAGAAAAGAGCTGTCATCCCATCAGGTCCTGGTGCTTTCTCTGGATGCATCAGGAAAAGAGCTTGCCTGACCTCTTCTTCCGTCGCCAACCTTAGCTATCTATTATTTATCTGCGTTGTGATATTTGATGGGATATCCTCCAGGAAATTATCAAACTCCGATGGGGAGGTTGAAGAGAATAAATCCTCAAAATAATTCACTGCTACTTTCTCCACCCCCGTCTCCTCCGTGATCCAGTTATCTGCTTCATCATGTAAACCCACTATTCTGTTACGCACTCGCCTTTGTTTCGTCAAGGCATGATAAAATTTTGTATTCAAATCCCCAGACGAATACCACATATCCTGCTTTTTTGATACCAGTATTCTTCTTCATCTTTATATGCATCATGTAGCTTCCTAGACACCTCCAAAATATCCTCCTGGGTCCTATTATTATCCATTTGCACCTCTTCTAATGCCCGTTGGAGATCTTGAATTTTGTCTTTCCCATATGGGAGATTTTTTTTCCTCCATTTTTCTATCTCATGCCGGCAATTACTAATTTTTGTAACCAAACTACCTGCCAAGCCACCAGTGAGTTCGTTCCAGCCTGCAACTATTGAATCCATCAACCCATCCTGGCCAATCCATATCTTATCAAATCGAAAACACCCTCTTCTTCTTTTTTGGACTTTATCGTCCATATAGGCCACCACTGGCCGATGGTCCGATCCCACCATCCCCATATACTCTGTATGAGAGCAAGGAAATGCATTATGCCATCCTTCATTTGCTAATGCACGGTCTAACCGGCAACGTATCATCACCGCTCCTTTCCCTTTCCCTCGGCGCCCTTGCCAGGACATTTTATTTCCTCGAGTCGGGAATTCCAGTAATCCACTATTGTGGATCATATTGTTGAAATGAACAAAAGAATTCAAACTTCTTAAAGCACCTCCTTCCTTCTCGTGATTTCCTGTAATCTCGTTTAAATCCCCAATAATAAACCAAGGATCCAATCTCGCAATACCATATCTGGTCAAATGTTCCCATACTTGTTCCCGTAAATCTTGAACTGGTTCCCCGTAAACGAAAGTGAGAAAAAAAATTTCCCCATTGCGACCGCTTCCACATCCTATTTACTTGAATGTAAAATATTCACATCATACTCAGTGTTGTAAAACAGAGCTAAGCCACCACTCCTTCCCACCGGATTCACCATAACCAGTTTATCATATCCGAAATGAGCTTGGAATCCTTGTACAAACATAAACTCTTGTTTAGTTTATGATAAGAACAGAAAATCTGGTTTATGCTTATGCCATATTTCCCTTAGATAACTAATTGTCCATTTTCTTCTCATTCCTCTACAATTCCAACTTAATACTTTCATTAAAAAACTATGCTGGAGCTCATAGGAGCCAAGGAAAAACGGGTGTAAGGAAGCCCAACATTTGATATCGGATTCATCCAAATTAATCCATACCTAGTTACATAACCAGAGCTCACCAAAGAAAACCTCCATATATCATAAGAGCCCCCTGTTCCTTTATTACGCAAATATTGTGAACCCCCGAACATATAAGCACCATTATTTCGTTTTCCATCAATAGTATAATTGATAAAGATGTTGCAAATAATTGGTGTCATCCGACTTGGCTGTTTTGGATTGTTTCGACGCCACATATGCCGTTGTTCATATCCTAATGCCCGTACGTCATAGTATCTTAACCAAATCAAAAGTCACGATAAATCCGGTTAACATAACCATATTTTGCATCCTCATACAAAAATGAATGTGATATAGAGTACACATAGTACAAAACCATAGCCAAATAATTATTATCAACCTATCACTTAGTGAAACCATGGATGGTCCATATAGAGATCGCACCTATGTGTGTCATATTTGAAACCTTGGATACCAATACCACACCTCGATGACAACAAAAGAGTTACTTGTCAACCAATTTTGAAGACAAAAAAACCCCATTCAACAGCTGGTAATGGTTTAAAGAGACCATATACCTTCCTTGTGTCTGTCGTACCAATTCCGTAACTCCTAAAACCACCTCCCCGGCAGTGCTTCGTGAACCGAAAGAAACATTAAGATCCCATAACTTCCATATATTCTCCTGATGTCTGTTTGTAGCAAACGTAAGTATAATACCATAAATACACCCAAAAAAAACTCCCAAGAACCACATACACCAGTGTAACCATTCAATAACACCAATCTTATTCCATAACTCCAGCTTATAAAAGAAAACATCAACAAAGAAAAAAACATGACAAGCGATTGCCATACCAAACTGAACCTCAAAACAAAAACACATGCTTCTAGAGCTTATTGCAACCATAAAAAAACATAAAACCATCTTCCATCCCCACGATGTAGTGCTTTTCTTCCACATTCAACAGACCCATAGAACTTAAAACTTCTGATGACCAGCCTTCGGGATTGAGAGTCCCTTGTCGTCCTTGATGGTGTCGCCCTGTTTGCTCCTCCTTTAGCCGTAGTCTTTTTCCGTGGAGAAAGTAGTGCTACTGCAGACCTCATCTTATTGCTCCCTAAAGTGTTGCTCTGAGGTTTAGCAGTCCTCTTACGCAAACCTTTATTTTTCTCCTGCTCTCCTCCCACAGTATCCTTCGCCTCCCCTGCATCCCTTTGTTCCTCAGCCTCCACACAATCCTCTCCTTCCTCCATTGCTTCCTCCTCATGCTGTTTTAGCATTTCCTCAAAATTCTCCTCTGGATTCTCCTTCAAAAAATCCTCAGAATCCATATCAATTCCATTTTCTAACAAACATGCTCTAATCTCATCCATATCCATCGCATCCTCTTTTCCCAAAATATTTTTATTTTCCATCATATTGGTCACTGCTTCTAAACCTTGTACCTCATCAAATGGATCCGAAATGACCTGCGATCCTTGAGCTTGTTTGTTTTGGAGCGCCATCTGGAACTCCAAAGAGGGTTGAAAGTTCTCTGCATCACCTTTTATCTCCCCCTCCTCCGGAACCTCGCCCTGCAAATCTTTACAAACCCCCTCGTGGCCTCTTGTTGTTTGTGTGTGGTACGTCCCACGTTGAGACCGACCATCCTTATCATCCTCCCTTGACTCCTCTCGCCTTGAGTATCTGGACCTCGAATCTTCCCCCTCCCCTTTGTGACTGCCACGATGGTGTACATGACTCCTAGACCCCTTCTCAGCTACCTTCCTCCATCTAGTGTCTGTTTCATCAAACATCTTTCCCTTGCCTTTACCGTAATACTCTCTACTCTCCTTGGCTTTGTTATACTGGTTACCATGTCCATTCAAAACAACCCCTTTGTAGCTTTGAGCCCGATCTTCATGCTTCCCCTAATCATAGCGTCCAGAGCCCCCAGAGCCTCCATTTGGAACTTCCCTTCGCATAGGGCTCATCAGTGAGCTCCTCTTGATCAAATGACACACCTTCTTTTTGTGACAAAGGCTGAAACAGTGAAGGAAGTACCCAAATAATTTCTCATAGCACAGAGAAACTGGTGCTTCCTCGTCATCATAAAATTCCCTGCCCTTAAAATCCACTGTAGTTTCAAAACAAACTTCCTTGAAACCATCCACCACCACCTGGATACGTTTGTTCTCCAAGTCCACATTGATCGTCCTACCAATCGCATTTCCAATGCTTTCATAAATCCGGATTTTCCTAAAATCCATTGGAACCCCCACCACTTTGATCCAAAACGGGATCTCTGATGGAAAACGCTGAGGCTTCTTTGGTTGCCACCGAGCCAAAGCAAGCATCCAATAATCGAAGTGATACGGTTGAAGGCTTAGAACCGCTTCAATGTCTTCCTCCTTTTGGAAATCAAATTGAAATATACCCATTCCAAGGTCTGATCCCACAACCCGGTCCTCCAGCTTCCAAATCTTTGGAAGATTCATGAGAAGAGCCGGCATGTCTTGTTCCGCAAGATTCATACATCTACCAATCTGTGTCCTTGAGTAGGCTTTGATGACAGCCGAGTTATCAAAATGTGGTACCGTGATCCTGAGACGTTTCCTTGCTCCCTCACTGTTCTTCCCATCACCAGAACTCCCAACCATCTGACTTTGCGTCATAGTCAACCAAAAGCGAGAATGTCTTGTTACTAGAAAGAGATAAGCTGAAGCGAAGAAGAAAATGATACAAAGCTTCGACACCCTCCTGCAGCTTTTATACTCCCCTCCTAAATATTCTCCATTCAAGCCAAGATCGCCATAACTGATACACTCAATCTTCGTATCAACCTTCAAGCTGTACACTGAAATTCCAGAATATTCCCATTTAAAAACCCAAGCTCTATGAATCCTCCAGTCTTTCCTTGTTCGACTTTGCGAATCAATCCCTAAAATTCCCACTTTAATTGAGCAAAGTAAGATACCTATCCATCTGTATGATTGGGTCTTGATGATGACCAGAATCGGGTTATTTTGTAGATCTCCAAATCCGCAGGATTGTCCACCAGATTTCCCAGAATAATTGCAATAACTTCGAATCGCAACCCCCTTGTGTATCTCCTCAGATCCTGCTGTGAATCTCCTATTACCAAAACTCGTGACCATTCCTTCCGAAACCTGTGTCGTAACAGATCCCACCTCCACCGATTTTTCCAGATTCCCTCGTAACCCATAAATCTGAAAGATTGCGAAATCATACCACCATGAAATCCCCGTCTGTGAGCCCGGATCCCATCGTCGAACAATCATCCAAAACCTAGAGAAAAATTGCCATCGCTGTCGTCTTTGGTCAGACACTATGTATTCTTTTCCTTTTCAGTTTTAAATTAGATGTTCGATTATTTGGAATTTTTTGTTAGTAATATCAGTTCAAACTAACTCAGCGGGTCTAAAAATTAAAAACCCAAACCAAAAGCTGAAAATCAAAAATAGAAAGTTAAAAACTAAAACCAAAAACCAAAATCTAAAAGAAAAAACTGAAACTAAAAACTAATGAAAAACAATCATCACCACAAATTTTGGTGAACTGATTTTATACCAAAAAATTCTTTAAATTAAGATAAAACCCAATTATATAAATCTTTAATCATAAAAAATTTCCGCGGTTGAAAAGCGCGGATCAAAATCTAGTATATACTAAATCTCATGGAAATATATTCCTTTATTATTACCATGTATATATATGATAAAAGGATTAAGGACATTTATCAAACATAAGGTAAAGTAGGAGGGTTATCAATACATCCAGATTCTAATTCATTAATCGAAACCGATCTATCACGGTATCGTCTTTTATATTAGAATCTAAAACATTAATATGAACTTGAACTTTATATTAAACCAATAGATACATAGGTCACATAGAATATACAATGTTCTTACATTTGACCCCAGTTAAAATGAACTTCCGATCCGCCACTGTCGTGGATGCGACAGCACTGAAGAAGAAACGCACCGGCAGTGGTTCTGTGACTGGCGGTGAACGCTTGCATCTTCAAATTCAGCCACATAGAGGAAGATTTTATACGTGTTATCCACCAATGTTTATCTCTTGTTTTATCTGCAGAATTTATTACGTGATGAACTTATACTTGAACTCCTGTATTTTAGTCTATTGGGCTTTATGAATGCAATGAAATGTCGGAAAAAAATTATTGGTTTTTTGTGGTATGTTTTATAAATTACACAGTATACAAATGTTGTTCTATATAATATTCATGTTTTAATAAGATAGATTAATAAATGATGTATTGTGGTATAGTTGAAAATTCAAAATAATCACATGATTTTGTATTAGATATTCTCGTGTAAGCTATATAAATATCTCTAAAATTAAATTTATTATGTGTATGTCTCACGTTAATTCTTATAATGATTAATTGCAATGATAATTTTACTGAATTAATTTAGTTATTGATATGTCATTATTAATATTTTTATTTATTTTTTTGTTAATATTTGTTTTCAAATCATCTTATTATCATTAGTCAAAACAGCACAAAATCTTGTTTTGACTAAAAAAAGTTTACTTTTTCTTTAGTAATTAGGTGTTTTGTCCGCATTTGTGGGTCTAATTTTCTTTTAATTATTTTATCAATTCATCTGTTACTAATGGAGATTATAATGATAAAGTATTATTTGTGTTTTATTTAAAAAAACCAACAATATTTATATTATCATTCAAAAAATTTTACATAAATTTTTTTATAAATTATGTTCACTATTAAAAATAAATCTTAAAATCAAATAATATTTTTTTCAATTATATAAAATTAAGAAGTGTACTTGATTAATATTTAGTTATGTATTTTCTATTGCTTTATTTTTTAATTTTTTCATTAAAATATATTTTCAGATAACAACACAATATATATCAAAATTATCTTATTTAAGAACATATTATTTATATTTTGGATAATTTTTATGATTACTAATAATTTTAATTACTTATATAATCAAAATAGTTTAAATTCGTTTTTATGTTATATGTAATTTAAATATTTTATTCATTAAGGGTATAAACGATATTAACTACTCTAATTTTTAAGGTGAGAGCTCCGTTGCGAACAATCACTTCGCAAATAGTAGTATAGAATATATAAAAAAATTTATAATATGAAAAATGTTCAAAATTACCTAAAATTATGGATAAATTTACAAATAATCAAAATTAACTAAAGTTATGGAGAAGTTGACAACTAAGCATATTTATTTCTTAAATAATAGTGTAGATATACAATAAATTATGCATTAATTATTAAAACATGGTAAATAAGAAATATTACATAAAATCACTGAGAAATTGACAAATCATAAAATTTATTTACTAAACTCACATATCAGAAATATTTAGACGATATATTTACAAAAATAATTTTGCTTGATTTATATTTTGTTATAATTTGATATTATAGTTTATAAATTTTATAATAAAAATATATTTTAAATATAACAACATAAAGAATAAGCATAATCTTATTTTCTTTTAAAAAAAATAATTAGACAGAATCGTGTTAATTAGATAATTAATTATATAAAATATTTATAATATGAAAAATAATCAAAATTACCAAAAGTTATGAAGAAATTGACAAATAAGCAAAATTATCTACAGTTATTGAGAAGTTGACAACTAAGCAAATTTACTTCTCAAATAATAGTATAGATTCATTGTATTAAACAAAAAATAAAATTTTTTTCAGTTAAAACAAGATTTTGTGCTGTTTTGATTAGTGACTGTTTTTTTAATACAGAATATAATAAGCATCTATTTCATCAGTTTTCATGGACTAATGACTAACTCAAATTGGTTTCCAATTGGGGAAGATAAATGGATGAATCAGTTTAAAATCTTGTTCAGTTATATAAGAAACTAAGTTTTATATAAACTAATGGTTTTCCCGCGCTACGCCCGGGTTTTCTTATATGAATTTTAATTTAATTTAATTTATTATATTAATTTTGAATATATATAATACCTATATATCGATTTTGAAAAATATAAATCATAAAATGAAGTTTAAATTATGAAATTATAAACGAACTAATATTGACAATAGATGTTATATGTTTCTGTTTTAATTATGCTAAAATTTTAAATAAATTTACATGATATTTGATCAAAAACTGTAATGTCTAGATGGGATTACTTAGTTATTGTTTGATGAACTACTTTTGACAAACTGATGTATTTAATAATGTCTTTGTATAGGTTATTGTTTTATTCTTCAAATTTCTAACAATGTCTATTATAGTATTTTTTATAAAATTTTGTTTTTAGGTTGAAGCGGGTAATATTTTTTTCCAATTTATTGAACAAAAAGCTGTAAAATATCATACCTGATAATTTAAATTTATATCACTTTATATTTCTTAGTTTTTTTAAAAATTTTAAAATTTTTTTGAAAAAAAATAATTTTATATTTATTTTTGCCAACAATCATATATTAAATTTGGTAATATAATCATTCATATAATGCTTCTACACTGAGTCTATAATACTTGATAGTTTTAAGCTCATATACTGAAATTTTTGTAAGCTTATACGCATTACAGATGCTTACATGACATTTTGATAATTAATACAATTTTGATTCTTGAATAATTATAGTAAACATGTGATAACATTTGGTGGGGATTATTGATTCCACTATTTTAATGGATTTAGAAAAACATTTAAATTTAGAAATCTTTGATTTATGATTTAAAATCGAGCAAATAGATTTAAGAATCAAAGATATTGATTTCAAGATGAAAATAGCTTTTTACGAAAATCAAGGATATCCAAAGCTTAATAAATCATATGATTTTACAATCGAGCAAATAGAATTAAGAATCAAGAATGTTGATTTCAAAATGATTTTAATTTTCTTTTCATTTTTTTTTTACTTTCGGTTTTAGAATTGTTGTGTAATTCATTTTTTCCTCGTTTTGGTTTGACTCTTGTTGAAGCTTTTTCTTTTCTTTTAAACTCTCATTTTACGAAAATCTTTTGAAAATCAAGGATGTTGATTTCAAAATGAAAATAGATCTAAGAATCAAAAATATTGATTTCAATTATACCACTTTGGTGGTACCACTTTTCATGTTTACCATCAACAAAGGAACATTTTCAAAAATACACATTTTATTAAAGGAAAAAAGATTCTTATATCCTTGTTTTTTATTTATATACATAAAATAAATATTAAATAAAATATTAACCCTAAACCCTAAAACATCAATTCTAAACTCTAGGCCCTAAAAGTAAACCCTAAACCCTAAAATATCAATTCTAAACCTTAAACCCTAAACCCTAAACCCTAAAAAGTAAACCCTAAACCCTAAAAAATCAACACTAAACCCTAAACTATCGATCCTAAACCGAAAACCCTAAACCTTAAATTCTAATAGTATTTTGACTATTAAAATTTTAATGGTAAAGTTGGTTAGTGTAAAGTTAAAAAGTGGTATCTTGAAAATGTTATTTCTGGCAATTTCCCATCTTTATTTAGATATTTCATATTTAGAGATATGAAAGTTGTCATCCATCTTGAAGAAAATGTTGAAAGTGAGAATTCTTTTTTTTTTTTTAATTACTAGACTAAAAATATTTATTAAAAATCATATCATTTTTAAAAATCAATAAAAATTCAAATAAAATAAAATATGTTTATATTTGGACCTAAAACACTTTCAACAAATGATAGAATGACAAGTATCATCTTTTGCCTCTATGAAGAGAAAAAACTCTACTTTATTATATAAGAGATGTATAAATATTTATTTTAGAAAAACTTTAGAAATATTTTATAAATAATAAATCATATATCACCATTACAATTTAAATGCATATATAATATTAATAAAAATAAACTAAATACAATTACATTGTAAAAAATCACATTTCATTTGGTCATAAACAAAAATATATATTAAAACTATTTGTAAATTTTCGTTAAAGTAGAAAATTAAAAAAAAAATAATGAAATAGAAAAAAATTTATTAGCATTTATTGGTTCATTAAGTAAACTAAAATTTGTTAAATTTAATAAATATAAAAATATCATTAAAAGAAGGTGACACATGGCATTTTTCCCCCAAGGAGTGAAAAAAAACCAACTTTATTATATAAGATTTATTGGTTCATTAAGTAAACTAAAATTTGTTAAATTTAATAAATATAAAAATATCATTAAAAAAAGGTGACACATGGCATTTTTCCCCCAAGGAGTGAAAAAAAAGCCAACTTTATTATATAAGACTAGGGGTTTGTCCGTGCTTCACGCGGAAATATTTATATGTTTAGTTTAAAATTTGAATTGTTATATAGTTTAGATGTTTATATTAGTTTTTAATAATATTTATTTAAAATTATTTTAATACAATAATTTGAAAACATGATTTAGCTTTTACTATATAATTGAAATCATTTGATATATGTAATACCAATTTTTATGCATATAAGGAAAATATTCATAAAAATGAGGATATTCGTTCTGAGATCAGTGGCATTGTGTTTGATATCTTCTATTTCAGCAGATCCTTTCAATTTTGTTCTTTTGATTATGTTCCTCGTTTGTGTAATGTTAAAGAGGATTCGGTGGCTAAGTCAGATTTAGCTCTTGCTTTATGTAACTCTAATGTTGAAGACTAAACAATTTTAAGTTAAATGAATATTATTTGATCCAAAAAATTTGACGATATTTTGATTTTATCTCACTTTAGTACATTGATCTAGGATGCTCGTAAAATAACTAAATTTGAAGCTTTCCATAATTAATCGCTATATAGTCTCATTCCTTCACAGATAAATAAAATATCAATTTATTTGTGTGGTGCCTTTTATAGTAGTGATCTTTTTCCAAGTGTTTGGTTTCTCTTTTCTTGAAAGCCTTTTTAGTATTTTCTGTTAGTTTCTATTCAGTTACACTCAATTTTTGGTTCGATAAAAGTAGCTTAACCTCATGTTTGTAATCTTGTCCATGCGAGTTTATATCTCATTTCTTCTCATTTCTAGATTCATACGCAAGTTCTCTACTGTCTCTTAATGATTTGGCATTGCAGAATTTATGTATGTCACTATATTACCTTTCTTCTCCAACAATCTTTTTGCTTCTGTGTGATCTTCCATTAGCTTATTAAGTGTTGCCTCACGTTATTTATTATCGTATGACTAACTTGAGTTAACTCTTTTTTTTTAAGCATAATAACTGATACCGAGTTAACATATTTTTTAGGGAAAATTGCCAAAAAGGGATGAAATAACCATACTATTGTCCCTTTAGAACATAATTCAGAATTCTTGTCCCTATAGTATAAACTATAATGAATATCCCCTTTTGTCCCTTTCTTTTCCATTTTGTTAATAGTTTAATTTATAAATAAATGTAAAAACATTTTTAAGTAAAAAAATGTAAGTTAACAAAATAAGTAACAAAAAGTAACCCTCCGATAACAAAAGAAGAGCAGTTAACCCCATAACCCTCAGCTCTCGCGACTCCTTTTCTCTCTCGGAGAAGAAAGAGGTGATTTGCTTCTCGCCGAGAGTCTTTCACCGGAGAGCTCGAAATAGTCCTCACATCTCTCCGTCGTCCTCCTTTCTTCTTTACTTTCGGCCGATTGTACTCATCTTTGTAAATCCCGGCGATCGATATCGGAGTTCCTTAACCTCCGAAGTGGCTTCTTCTCTCCGAGATCGCACGATTTGCTTCTCATTGTCCCTCTTTTGCTCTTCCTTCATCACTGTTCCCAAAATTCGAAGGTTAGGGTTTTGAAATTTCCTTTATGGATCTGTTTTTTTTTTGGTTTTGTTTATGTGCATGTCGGAGAAATATATGGAATTGCTTAAAAACTTTGGTTTTGTTGAAATCCCCTCTATCTGATTTTTGTTTCTCCGTTCCAAAGCTTTGGTTGTTTAGTTGATTATGAGTTATATTTAGTTTGATATTGTATTGTATTATGGTTTGAATTCGGAATAGACTTGAAAGGCTAATAATTTTGACATGTAAAACCGGTCCATTTTACATGTTGTCTGGGATCGAACCAGTAACAAACATTGGTTGTTGAGTTGATTTTGACTTATACTTTGTCACTTATCGGTTTTTAGTATTACGTTTTGATTTCGTAATAGACTTGAAAAGGCTAATGAGTTTGATATGTTTATACTTTTTGATTCTTCTGTTTGCAATTACATAAGTAAAGTATAACATTTTACTTATGTTTTGACACTTGTAGGAATGGCTTACCAGTTTCCAAAACTGATTTGTGAAGACGGAGCTGAGCTCCGAATTGATAAGATCAACAATACATGTAGACGTACGATGCTTGCATTGTTGAAGGATTTTCTTAAGGATGAGTATGAAGAAGTTTTGAAAGACCCTGTCTTCGGTCCGATTCTGGCAATTGTAGACAACAAACTCATTTACTCAGGGAAGATCATTCACAGCTTTATATGCAAGNAAGCGCTGAAGCAAAATAGCAATATCAACATATACATGATAAGGGACGAGCTACTTAAGGTGTGTAACAAGTGGTCATATGTGGACAGGGTGAGGTTAGTGTATCTGTGCCTCATACATGGGTTCATCGTGGCTAAGGATCCGAAAGTGTATATTCCTCAAGAATACATCCGTTTGGTGATGGATTTTGAGAAAATGAGAATGTTTCCGTGGGGTCTTCGCGCTTATGACGAGCTGCTTGCTTCCATATTAAAGGCAAGGACCGATTTACATCTGAAGAACAGCTACGTTTTGGATGGATTCTCATATGCGTTTCAGATATGGATCATGGAGGCAGTCCCAGACATTGGTACTATGGTGGCTAAGAAGTCAAAAAAAAACATTGTCAAGGTGAGGTGTAGAAATTGGGCAGGAAGTGGAAAAGTATCTTATCAAGATATCATCAGCCTAGAATCCCACTTTGACAAGGTAATTATCTTGCTACTATTAATAGTGAGATCAAAATTGTCTTTGTGGTGTTGATTGTTTTGTTTTTTCATGGCAGGGAGAGTTGTTTCCATTTATATCATCAAGTGGGAAGTTGGGTGTGATTGATGATCCTGAGTTCAAAAGAGAAGATGAGAAGAAGGACGAAAGAGTTGATATGATTGTTGATATGATCAAATCCAATCATGACTGGAGGGAATTCGTTTGGGAAGTTGAGTCTCTGCCAACAAACAATCTATTTTCTGACGAAGAAGAAGACGATGTTGAAGATGAAGATGTCACGGAGCCGCCTATTGTTGCAGAGAAGCCGACAGCTGCTGTCAAGAGCGCGAAGCGTAAGCGCCATGACCCTGGTGTGGAGTCTCGGAAGAGAGAACTTCTATGTCAACGAGCAGCTGAACATAAGAGTGGTGTCTCCGGTGAAATGAAGACCTTTATTCAGGGGTTGTTCACCTCTTTTAAGGACATGGTGCAGAAGGAGATGCAAGAGCGTTTTGATAAGGTCGATACTGAGGTGGCTAATATCAAAGAAACAATGTCTCAGTTTAAGGCTCCTTCAGATGTACTCGGGAAAACCACAGCAGCTGAGATCCCGACACCTTCAAGACCAATTGGAAAAGATCAAGACAACTCTTCACAGAGTCCGGGTCCTTCATCTACACTAATGCAAGATCAAGCTAAGTCATCACAGACTCCACGTCCTTCAGCAGGAAAAGGAAGAGCCAATGTGAGTGTGGATCCAAGTGCGGTTCGTCGTAGTCCTCGGACAGTGAGAAAGGTAACAACAACATGAAGCTATGTGAGATTATGTGTGGGTTGAGTATTATAAGTACTTTTGATAAGGTCGCTATCTTTTGTTGTAAGTTTTTGTGCCGTTTGTAATGTACTTGGTAGGTTATCGGCTTGTAAGTTTGTGTGTGGTTTGTAATATATTTGGAGTGTAGCTTATCGCAAACTTATGTATTATAAGAATGTTTACTTATTTTAGTATTAATGCTATGGTTGGTTGTATACTTGTATTAACA
>CAKOAT010231599.1:19534-40103 GCA_932364175.1 Eruca vesicaria subsp. sativa | reverse complement strand
CACGTTTCTTTGGACGTTTCTCTGGTATCTCTTTCACGACGGAAGCTTCTAGATCGGAGTGGTCGGATTCTCCTCCCCCGGTTCCGAAAGATAGAACCTTGTCATCGCTCAAACCTATCGACTTCTTTCTCTTATTCTCGAACTGAGTCTGACCCGAATAAGAACTCGGATCCGGGTTCACGGAGCTCCGTTTACCCTCGTCGCCGAAGCTCAATATCTCGGCGGGTCTTGGTTTCACCAAGGTGGTACTAGACGTCGAGAAATTTAATTCTCGGGAAAAATTGTTGTGGAATTTCGCAGTTTGGGTCTGGGAATGAACCGGGCTCGGAGCCGGATCCGGGTGCGGGTTCTCGGTTATGGTGCTTGAGCTTCCACCATTCTCAAACTGAATCGACTTGGCAAGTAGCTGGGAGCTAGAGCTCGGAGCTCCGTTACACTGCTCGAGTACTCCAACCGGGTCATTAATCCACATGGACGGGTCGTTCTCGCCTTGATCCGGATCAAGATTCCAGTTAAGACCCGATAAATCGCCAGCGCCACCGTTGAAATTGAAAAGCACTCGGACCTTGTTCATAAGATCCGAACTCTGCCGGATCTGCTCCGTTGACCCGAGTTCAACAACCCCGTTCGCCGAAGGAATACACGCGATGGTCTGCATCCCAAAGACTCCTCCTTGCTTCGTCCGCTCACAACCCGACCCGGTTAACTGATCCGACCCGGAAACCCAAACAGCGTTACCTGTCGAGAACGCCTTACCCGCCAACCCAGAACCGCAAGCGAAGCTCTGCGTCATCGAAACCAAGAAAAACCACTCGGTATCAGTCACTTCCTCATCGACGGCGTCATCCGTCGCCCCACCTCCACCGGAGATTAACGAGTTGAGCTCACGCAACACCTTCTTACGATACTCCTGATCTGCCGGAGTTGAAAACGGCGGTGGAGTCGTTCGCTGTCTCGCCTTTCCTTTGTCTTCTTCTCCTTTGTAATAACCATCGCCCCATCCGAGCACGGAGGCGCCGGAGAAGTCGTACGACGGCTGCCAGAATATGGCGTAGGTCCAGCCTTCGTTTGTCCCTTCGATTAGTGCTTGTAGCCTTTGCTGGAGAGTCTCTTCGTTAAATCCCGCCCCCAGTGCCGGAGCTGTTGTCGACGCCGTTGCTATTGTCGTTGCCGGTGGCCATAAGCCTGAGATGTCGGACGAGGAGCTCATGAAAGCTTCCATCATAGAAGCGTTATCGTCGGTGGTCCAGAGATTCATTGTCGGCTCCGTCATTACATAAACGGGAAAGTTAAAATTTGTAGAGAGAGAAAGTGGAAAGTCTTCGTAGTGGAGAAAATTGTAGTCCTCTGCGATTATTATATGGGTAGATTATATCGAGGGTGAAAATTTCACTATATTGGCAAGGATATGACGTGTCTTGTTTCGATTGTGCCATGTAAGATAATCGATATCGAAGAAGAAGCTTGATTAACATTCAACTATCACCTGTTGGAGCTACTAGGTAATCATACCTTAATGTGTGAGATCGTACGGTTGCTGTTCGCGCGTTTTTCGCACGCTCTTTATTGTTCGGTCGAGATTTAATTCATTTCTAAATAAGAGTAATGGACAGTGATGTGAGTTTAGTGGAAGCGCGTTAATTCGTTTTTGTTGGAGATTAAAACGTGAACCTCTTCATATAGAAGTATTAATTAATCCTTAATTAAATCACTGGACTAAGCTAATTTCCAAAGATTATATTTTACTATACGTTTTCAATTTTTTTTAAAAAAAATCATTCATAGTCGTATTAAATTTTGTGGAAATATACTTAACAAACATGAGGGTTTTCTGTTATGTAAAAGGGATATTTATATTTGAAAATTTATTGCAAGAAAAGATTCCAGCTCATTACTTTCAGACTGTATAAAAAATCAAAGGCATATTGTCATTCTTTAATTAATTTTGAGATTTCCATATCAATGTAACGTGGAGACAGTGGCAAATTGCTAAATAAAATTGGGAGAAAGAAAAAAAATAGTTTGTCTGTAATATGCAAAATTACAACTAGGTGGTGCACTGCAAGTTAGAATCTCAATCTCCCAAAATGATTCTTGTCTCCTTGGCTAATTATTTTGTTGACGAATAAAAAATTATTTACTTGACCAACGATATTATTAGCACATGCTTTAAGAAAGGAAGAAACACTTTATAATATTTTAGTTACATTCACGCGACACGATGAACACATGCTACCTAAGTTTGTTGTGTAATTTAATATATATATATATATATATATTGAAAATGCTTGTCTTATAAATAGAAGTTATACCAATAATTCAAAGATTATGTAACGACCCTAACCCGAGGTTATTTTTATAAAAGCAGTTTGCAATTTCCTTATCATCAATTTTTATTAAACTAATATCAAAATATATTTAACTTTTTTCAGTCGCATATCCAATTAAAACTCTAGAATTAAACGTATTGAATAATGAAAGAATAGATGACCTATTAAACAATGATCTTCGATACCGTATAAATGAAAGGAAAAAATAGAACAAATCATATGGGTGATTATATGGTCTATAAAAATAGAACAAATCATGTGGGTGATTATATGGTCTATAAACAAGACCTTCAAGACTCTGAAACAATTAACGCAGCACACATCGTACAAAATGGAATCCATCATAAAAAATCTTTTTGCAAAATTTTTTTAAAAACTAATAAAATTAAATAAAACTAAGTTTTAGTTATTTTAATAAGAGAGAGTTACACTTAGAGCCACATTATGACTTCTCATATCACTATAGGTCACTTTTAACTCTTAAGACACTTATTCTTAACTTATTAGTTTCTTTTCTAACTAAAACCTAACTAAATATAATTAGTAGGACCTACCATCTTTTTTTAATATATTTGTTTGACTTTATCAAACACTGTAATCCATCTTCTTCTCTTGTACCACCTCTGTCGTAATCTTTTTTTTTCTCCGACAGAAAACAAACAGCTAGTTTGCTTGTTAAATAAATGCTGGACCACCTCCTCTGTAATCAATCGACCTCATATCTGTTGCTCCTCGAGTAAAACCTATCGAGATGTGGGTAGCTTGATCCACCACCGTGATCCCTCGTCGTTGTCATCTGTGGGATTCTTACCCGTCGGCGTTCCGATGCACCACCGGCGAACAACCGATGTCTTTCATAAACGTAGAGAGTTGTGTCCAACTTTAATTTTCTTACATCTTAGGTCCCCGTAGATTTGCATTTTAGATTCCTAGACTTTTATTTTTTTTTAATTTGTTGCTAAACTCTTTAAATATTCACATTTCTCTTTAATTTCGACCTAAACTTGTAGATTGTACACTTTAGGCCCAAAAATAAGGTTTCACAATGTTTCCAAAATGTCCATATGTAAATCATTTTTACAAAATGTTTGTATCTATTAATGTAGAGATAAAAATTTTATATGTAAATAATATATCATATTCGATAATTTGAGAGGTTTTTATGAAAAGAAAATCAAGTTCAAAAATAGCTTAATTTTACCATTTAAAGTTGTAATAGATAAATAAATTTATTTTTAAAACCAAATTAGATAGAGATTTTTAATTAGAATTTATAATTAGTTATACATGTACAATATGTGTATGTACACATATGCAGAAGTGTACATATGTACAAACATTATGTGTGTACATGTGTTTTAGAAAATCACATACAAAATTTTCATTGAACGTGTACAAAAACTATTTGTTACATTTGCAGGTATAAATATTATCGTACATGTGTACAACTATTTCAATAAAAAATATATGTACACTGTTACATTTGTGCGTTGTACAAGTGCATTGTAAAAAAATACAAATATTTATGTAAATGTAGTATATGATGATTTAAATAAAAATAAGACACAAAATTGCATTTAGGCATCATTAAAAGTGATGTGCAGTGTTTTTACGGATTTAGCTAGATTTGATCATTATAGTGTCAAGAAATTGCATTTAGGCATCATTAAAAGTTGCATAAATACATTTTCCATACACAAGGAGTAGAATGCACAATCAATAAGATACTCAAACAATGAATTCAATGATATCAATGTGTACACTATTTTGATCATGTCTATGTTGTACATGTGTGTTGTATACAAAAATTTGATAGCTATGGAATATATAGTGTACACATGTACGTTTTAAAATTGATGTACATATGTACACTATGAAATTGATCAACATATAAAAAATTGTAGTCTAGTGGTAACGCAAGACGTCTCGTCCTCTTCATATTTGGGTTCGGCTCCTAATAAGTATGTTTTTCCTATTTTAAAAAAAAAAACTCACTAATGGCATTATCGTAATTATTTTATCTTCTTCCTCAATCTCTTAGGATTACTATTCATGCAGGAAATCTGGGAATGTTAGCTCGAATTGACAGGGACAATATGAAAACAACAACTAAGCTTTTGACTTAGTTTTATTTAGGGTCCAATTAATCTAATTTGAAGGACCAAATGTGCAAAAAGGTTAAAATTGGTCACTAGTGTCTCGAGCTTCTAGATCTGAATATAGAGTCGCCGTCGACTCCGACAATAGGAGATGGGTCAGCGTTGAAGCTTCAGACACCGTAGAAGGGAAGACCCGTGGAGAAGGAAGACCACTACAGTGGATGAATCTCACCGTGGCTGAAGATTCCGGTGGAGCAATTCCGGCATCCATCGTACGTTATGGTGAATCATTAAATCATCCACCGTGAACTGAGAAATTTCAGTTAAACTTTTTTAAAAAAATAGAAGACTAAGATAAAAAGAACAGAGAAGAGAAGAGAATGAATGGGGACCACTAATTATTATATGGTTCTGCTTTAGTTAGGAAACATAACGAAATAGAACAATTAGTTTGAAAAAAGTGTTTGGGTAGAACAAAGTGACTCATCGTGATATTAAGAAGTATAAAAGTGACCTTCTCCGTAATATTCTCTTTTAATAAAAAGATATAATATATCTATATAAATATAATTATATTTTAAATATTTTAAAAATATTTAGTGGGTCGGATCTGGATCCGGATATCCGAACTAAAATATTACTATCCGAATTCGGATTCCGATTAGCCGAATCCGTAAAATCACTATTTGGATCTGCATCCAGATCCTCTAGATATTCGTTTTTTCGGCATGGATCGGAGCAGATATAAATCGCAGCCCTAATTCTCAGTGAATAACATAACCATTTGGCATCTTTTGCTCCATGTATATATTTGTCACAAGTATTGAAAATGGTCCCACCAGTCGTAATTCCTATGCCCTAACTTAATTAAATGCCAAAAGTAATAAATAATACTAAGATCAAATAGTATATACGTATATATGCAAACTAAGCTTACCATTAGTATTTTTGTGTTAACACATATGTACTAAAGAACTAGTGTGATATCGATTGAATTGGATCTTGATAGAAATGTTTCCGTATTGAATTCATCGATCTCCATGTATTGCAAATGCAAGAAAATTGATACTTACATACCGTGCATCTTCAATGTGGAAAAAATTGGGACAAGCGAGAGTTTCAATGCTGAGATAGGGTCTGCGCAAATATTCATAATGAAGTATGGTAGAGATAAAGAACGAGTTGCATAGCTTCTCTTCCGGAAGCGGCCTGTGCAGACATAAAATTTTCAAAATATGGAAAAATTAATAGTGTTCAGTTTTAGAAATTATATATTTTATATTACCACTAAGTGAAGTTATGTTGTATGAATGCTGTAATTGTATATTTTTGGTGAAATATTAAATTTATGCTTTTATAGTGTTCAGTTCTAATTGTACATTATATTCATGTTATAGGTGTTTGCCCGCAATTATGTGGGTAATTATATTATATGATAAAATATATATTATGTTTACACTGTTATAATTTTTGAAGAATAATTAGAAATATGAAATTTAAGTTTTAACTTCAAATAGTTAGATAATCTAAAATTTCATTATATATTTTTAAAAGATCTGTGAGATTTAAAAAGAAGTCAATAACATCCTTAGTCATTAAAAATCTTTATCCTTACAGAAAACCAATATTATAATTAATTCAAATAATTGGTTGTAGAATGACTTTATATTTTATTAACACGTGAAAACCAGAAATACTCTAGCTTTTGAGAGAGAGAGAGAAAAAAAAGTATTTTTTGTGTAGCTTCAATATGACCAATACGATGAGAGACTTTTATCATGAAGATCTTTCATAAACGTTTTTCTGCGGGCATTAAAAACATAAATATTTCTAATAATTCATTACCTACAAATCTAATTCTTTTATATAAAGATTTATAACTATTAAATTTATTTCTAAAAAAGTTTAAATTATTTTATTTAATTCTATATAATTAATAACTAAATATAAAGAAATTGGTAAAACATATATATATTATTTTTCTAATTCTAAAATTAGTTAGCATAAATCATTATTTGTAATATTATTTGTGTTATTTGGTAATTTGTATTAATTAGTTCTAGAATTACTTTTTATTTTTATATATGATTAAAGTAAAAAACTACTAAAGTCAAAAACCAATGAAATTATACACTAATATAATTTTCTAATTTTGAATAATAATCATTAATATTATATATTGTGAATAAGTGGGTTTAATTAATATAATTATGTTTAGATTATTTAAGTTTAAGAAATCTATGATTTATTGTATTCCTTACTGACATAAATATATTAAACCTCGTTTTTTATAATTTTTTCTGTAGTATTATATCTAACTATATGTAAGATATAATATTCAATTGTTTCTAGAAATAAATTATATTAATTTGTTTACATTTAAGATGGTTTAACAATTCTTATATAAATAAATTTAATGGTTTAACAATTCTTATATAAAAATATATAATTAAATAATTATATACACAAGATTGACAAACAAATAATTCAAATACGTAAAATAAAAATAATTATATTTGTAGGTAAGGAATTATTAGAACAAAATACTTTAACAATTCTTATATAAATAAATTTAATGTTTTTTCTTAGATGAAAGAGTTATATTTGAAGGTAGCATCATCGGTGCAGCCTTTTTTGTATTTTTTTTTTGTTCCGATCAGTTGCAGAAGCTGTAAGGCAAGAACCTTTCATGGTCACTTTTAATTCAACGAGATTGCACCATCCTTCTTTGTCGCTGATATCTCCCGATCTCACTTGTAAACTGGCAATATTCAAAAAGTTCTTTCTCAGGACTAAGCTCCATGTTAGACAAGTTTTTCACTGGATCTAAGAAAGATAGCATTATTCTCTAGACATAATTCAAATTGAACTCACAATTGAGGAAAAGAGCCCCCAAAAAGGATTCTATCAAGTCACCAACAACCTGCATACAAATACAATAACCACATTAGATATTTTTTTCCACTAATATGTCCATATTATATAAAAAAAAAGACAAGTTTAAAAGAAATATTGAACGAAATATCACAGGTTCCACCAAAACATCAAAATAGAAAGTTGGTGTAATCCTTTATAGCATCGTGGAGGCAAGTTGATTCGCAAAATAGAAATCTTTGTAGTTAAAAAACTGACTTGAATCAATTTCCGTATTTATTTGGCAGCCTTTTAATAAAAGAAAACTTGGTAGCAGCCTCCTCCATGCCTGTTGTACGGCAAGGCAAGAACTTTTCTTTCTCTGATTTTTGTTAAAACAAAGATGATCTTATCACACAGAAACTCTAATTCCCAAATCGAATTAAAATTATAAAAGGGAATTTTGATCTCATCACACAGAAACCCTAATCCCCAAACTGAATTAAAATTATATAAAGGAATTTTGATTGGTGAAGAGAACTCCCGTCACTGAGAGAAATAAGCTCATCGATTGAAGAAGGTGGATCAATAAGCTTTTCTCCAGGTTCCAGAATCTGATTCTCGTTCTCTCTGTCAGAATCCGAGATTACTCCCTCTCATCTCCTCTCCTCTTCTCTCTTTTTGATCTTCTCCATCAGATCTCTACAAATCTTTTGATGCGACACCAAATCGAGTATCTAAGATCCGACATCTTCTCTTCTAGGGTTTTCTCTTCAATTTTTTTCTTCCTGATCAAGAGGTTACGAAAAAGACAAACCGTAAATGTTAACTCTTTGTTTTAACTCTGTTTGGCAATGTATATTAGTATTTTCTAATTTTAATGATCGGTGATGTTTAAAAAGAATTGAGAAAATCAAAACTTTCAATCAATAAAATTATAAGAACTTTCTAAGTCATAAATCACTAAAGTGACTTCTCATTTAATATATAGGGGAATAATTTATTATTCATCTTGTTGTAACCAAAAATGGTGGAGGAAAATCTCCTCCAAACAAGGAGGAGACACGTTGAAAATTTGTGTAGCTTTTGCCAAAATTCTGAATTCCAAATCTGAATCCGGTAAAAAGAAATCAAATCTCTTATCCGACTTAGTTTCTAATTAACATCTGGATTAATTTGTATAATAACCATGTTGTTGTGGTCGTTTCCACTATCATATTGATCCAAGCTAGAGATAAATTTTCCAAAATTGCTAGCTTCTCATGTGGTTAGGTGGCATAGGTCTTTAATTCTCATGTAGAGCAATCAGGTTTTCCATTACTGGCAAATAAGTGTTCAGGATTAGCCAATTGGATCTCAACCCATTAGACAACCTTGGTTAATAAAAATATATATATTTCAAGTACCAAGTATTTTTGAACATTACTTAAATCTAAATGGATATATAAATTAGCCCAAAAAAAAAATCAAAATAAATATACAAAAATATCAATAGTGTCTTAAATAAGTGTTTATAACCCATATAAGTACTAGATCTAGGCACTTGGTATCTATTCCGATTCCGATCGAGTTATTCAAATTTTCAAGTTCAATCTCATTGTCCCTATTAAAATTTTATATATTTTCGAATTATTTATAATTATGTATAAATCTTACTGGGAACGAAAATTGGTTTGGATTATGATAATATAACTTCAAGTTTGAGTAATTTTAGATATCAAATCAGAATACATGAAATTGAGCTACTGAAGTACTTATATAGGTTTTAAATATTTTTCTGGGTGCTAATTTGGATATTCGGACATTTAATTAATTATTTTTTAAGAAGAGGATTCATGGTTTTCAAGTACATGTATGGGTTCAGTCGGGTATTTATTTGATACCTACAATAGTAAAATACCATCGTGCATGAGCTATTCAGATCTTTTTACACATTTTTTCGGGTACAAAATTTAGGTTTTTAACGGCAGATTCAAGTTTTGGGGTTTCACCTAACCTAATATATATCTCAATACTAAATTTAGTATTTATTTTTATATGAATTGTAAGAATATTCAAACCAAAAGTTGTACTAATTGATCCCGAACTAGGTTTGGTTCTAAATTGGGTTTCACATAAGATTTTTAATTATATATAAATTTCACGCGTTATAAACATAAAATTAGTTTTATCATATATAAAACCAGAAGGGTGTGTATGAGGTTAAATCTATAATCTAAAAACTATATCCGCGAAGGGCGTGGAGTAACACGTTTTAATGGATCTTCTTGGAAGCAAGTACGTGACCTAGCTTATTCCGGAATATATATCCTCTGTAATAGACTTAAATTTCAAATTATTATATTAGTCGAGTTGGGTTCGTTTATATACCTGATATCTATTAGCTTAAGTGTGCCAAAAGCTCCGATTCAGGTAGAGGGTTTGGTTACTGAAAAGGCTCTCCATCAACAAGAAGGTCCGAAACTCTCCTCTGTTATTGCAGTTAAAGCTCTCACCGTCATTCATAGTCAAAGGAGCAACAGCTCTCTTGTCATCGAGAGTATGTGAAGATGACAGCTAAGGAAATCTCTACCTTCAACAGATTTGGATGTTTGGACTCATGTGCAATCACTGGCTGACGTGGTGATGAGGATAACATTTACTTTACTTGTATAAAAACAGACGAACACAATATTACACAATATGTTATGCTCAAGTTGTCTTCCATAAACTATCTATGGTGGAAAACTCAGTTCGAGTCGTTACTCTCTAGTCAGTCACTGCTTGGATACATCAACGGATCTACTCTGCGTCCTCCTCCCACCACTACAACAAGAGAAGGTGATGTCATCACAGAAGTTGCTAATCATGAGTTTATCAAATGGATACGCCGTGATCAACTTGTTATTGCTTGGCTCTTTGGGTCTCTAACAGACGCTTTGTGATCGGTGTATGACCTTCATTCTACTCAGGAGGTCTGGACCAGTCTCGGTCAGAAGTATAACCGAGTCTCTGCAACTCGCAAGTTAGATCTGCAGAGAAAACATCAAGCCATGACTAAGAAACAAAAGACTATGGCAGCGTATCCAGGAGACGTCAAAACACTATGTAATCAGCTCGATTCTATAGGTTGTCCTATCACTGAACATGAGATGATTTATGGTGCTTTGAGTGGTTTGGAGAAAGAATATGAGTCCATATGTACTGTCATTAAATACCCTATGGATTATGTTCCTCAAATGAGCTTTGAAGATGAAGTGTTGAAGCTTATTACCTTCTATGACAAGTTACAGATCTACAACCAACCTAATGATGTGAATCCACATCTTAACTTCCATACTGGTCGAGGCTACTCATCATGTGGTCGTGGTTACAGGGGAGGATACAGAGGCAGAGGTTCTGATTCGTATTCAACACGTGGAAGAGGATTTCAGCAGCAGTTTTCAGGTGGTTCAGGGTCTAACAATAGACCTACCTATCAGATCTGCGGTCGTTTTGGTCATCCAGCAGTGAAGTGTTACAACAGATTCGATCAAGACTACCAAGTGTCTGATAGTGTTCATAACACTCTGACTACTATGAGGCTGTCTGATCAAGAGCAGCAGTCTGGTCAAGAGTGGTACCCAGCAGTCTGGTCAAGAGTGGTACCCAGACTCAGCGGCTCTCTGCACACATCACCAACAACGTACAGTAGAATCTCTATAAATTAATACTCGATAAATTAATAACCTCTATAAATTAATAAATTTTGTCGGTCCCAACTTGGGCCGGTTCAAAATTTGGCACAAATCGATAAAATAATAAGATAATAATTTTTCAGAAAATTTTATGTAAATATATGGTCCCATTAAAATTATAAATTAATAATTATATGTATACATATTTTATATAAGTAAGAACATATTATTATATTGTTTGTTTTATATTCACAATGAAATTCTCTTTATATTTCTTAACACTTATTATATTTTTGATGAGATTTGATAATATTATGTCTAAAACCATATTTAGATTATGTGCAATATATATTATATACAAAAAATAATATAATAAAGTTAATATAAATGTCAATTTTTAAAAAATAATAATTAATGTTTATACAGTAAAATAAAATATTTTTCTTATTTTAGAAAAAAAAAATATATTTTAAAATAAAAAAACCTAAATAAGGAAACTTTTTTAAATTAATATCTCTATAAATTAATAAAATTTCAAAGTCCCAACATTATTAATTTATAGAGGTTTTACTGTATCTCAGCTTCATTCCTCTAAGCCTTACATGGGTAACGATCAGGTGATAGTAGGCAATGGTGATTGTCTTCTTATCACTCATGTTGGATCACTCGCAATTCATACTCAAGAAGGTAAAATGCTTCCCTTGGCCGATGTTTTAGTTTGTCCTAAGATACCAAAGAACCTTTTTTCTGTGTCAAAGCTGACAGAATATTATCCTTGTGAGATTACCTTTGATGTTAATCATGTGTTTGTAAAGGACAAGGTAACAAAGGCAGTGATAACACAAGGAAGATGACTTAGGGATCTCTATATGCTGAAGGATGAGAAGTTTCAAGCTTATTACTCTAACAAGAAACAAGCTACAAGTGATGAGGTGTGGCATCAACGTTTAGGCCACCCTCACAGGGACATTCTTCAGCATATGTGAAGGGTCAAGGGAATAATACTGAATAAGGCAAGCTCCAAGTCTATATGTGATGTGTGTCAAGTAGGGAAGAGTAGTAGACTTCTGTTTTTAGTTTCTGAAACTTTGACAACTAAACCACTTGAGAGAATACACTGTGATCTATGGGGTCTTAGTCCAGCTATATCTTCTCAAGGGTTTAAGTACTATGTAATCTTCGTTGACAATAATACAAGATTTACCTGGTTTTATCCTTTGAAGAGCAAGTCAGATTTCTTCTAAGTGTTTCTTCGTTTTCAAAGCTTGGTTGAAACTCAGTGTCAACAGAAGATTTTATAGTTTCAGTGAGATGGTGGAGGAGAATTCATGAGTAAAACGTTCTGAATCATTTGTCTCAGTGTGGCATCAGACAAATGATCTCATGTCCACATACTCCACAAGAAAATGGTCTTTCGGAACATATGCACATACACATCACTGAGCTTGGTCTGACAATCCTTTATGGCAGTAAGGTTCCTTTACAGATGTGGGTAGAAGCTTTCTTTACTGCTGTCTTCTTAGAGAACTTGTTGCCTTCGTCTGTACTTCTTGAGAAAAAAGTCCTTTTGAGATACTTCATGGAAAAGCACCAACCTATACATCATTGCGTGTCTTTGGCTGTAAGTGCTTTCCGTATTTGAGACCATATATGAAGAATAAGATGGATCCAAAGTCTCTGATGTGCGTGTTCCTTGGATATAACGAAAAGTACAAAGGATATAGGTGTCTTCATCCTCCAACAGGGCGTGTGTTCATTAGTAGACATGTGATGTTTGATGAATCCAGCTTTCTTTTTGCAGACACATACAATCATTTTCACAAAGTCACTGAGTCACCTCTTTACTCATGGCGTATGTCTAATGTGCAACAGAACTTGGAACAAGAAAATCCTAGAACATGAAGCTACGAAGAGGAGGTTCTGCCTAGCACAAGTGTCACACACGTTCACCAACCTCTTCTTCAAACCCCACCCATCCCTGTCCCTGAAATTCAACATGAATCTTCAAGCTCATCAAGTAGCTCAAGTGAAAGTGATATTTCTCAAGGCAATCCTGCAGTGGTCCAACAACAAACTTCTGCACCTATACAACCTCCTCAACATACTATGACTACAAGAGCAAGGTCAGACATTGTTAAGCTAAATTCAAGATATGCTCTGATATCTGTCAAAGATGATTGCTCTGAACCTAAAACCATCAAGCAAGCGATGAAAGATCCAAGATGGACTCGTGCATGTGAAGATGAAATCGGTAATATGCACGAAACAAACACATAGACTCTTGTTCCACCTGCCGAGGATCAGAATCCTGTTGGTTGTGGTTGGATTTTCAAACTGAAGCTGAATGCAGATGGATCAATTCTGAAGTGTCGATCACGTTTGGTTGCTAGAGGTAACCAACAAGAAAAAGGTGTAGACTATATCGAGACATATAGTCATGTGGTTCGTACAGCAACTATCCAAACAATTCTCCATGATGCAGTTACTAAGAAATGAAAGATCCGACAGCTTGATGTTCAGAATGCTTTCTTGCATGGAGATCTGCAAGAAATGATGTACATGAAACAACCACCAGGGTTTGAAGATCCAGACATACCAGAGTATGTGTGCAAACTGAACAGAGCTATCTATGGTTTGAAACAAGCTCCTCAGGCATGGTTTGATAGGTTTAGTTCATTTATGCTAAACATTGGGTTTCAATGCACCTTTCCAGACCCATCTTTGTTTGTCTACCATGTCGGCACTGATGTCATTTACTTGCTCTTGTATGTTGACAACATGTTGATCACTGGGAATAATGAAGCTTTGTTGGAACAATTGTTAAAAGATCTCAATTCTGCATTCAGAATGAAAAACATGGGTGAAGTTCACTACTTTCTCGGCATACAAATACATCGTCATGAGAATGGTAAGTTTCTGAATCAAGCTAAATATACACAAGATCTTCTCATCACTGCAGGAATGAGAGACTGTGCACCTATGCCAACTCCTTTACCACTTGAACTGCATAACCTTGATGGTCAAGATGTTGAGTTTGAAGATCCAAGTTACTTCAGAAGCTTAGTTGGTAAACTTCAGTATCTCACTCTCACTAGGTCTGACATTCAGTTTGAAGTTAACTATGTTTGTCAAAAGATGCATGTTCCAAGTGTGTCTGATTTCAGTCTTTTGAAGAGGATTCTACGATATGTTAAAGGCACATATGAGATGGGAATAAGCATCAGTTCCTCTGCAAATTCCACTATGTTGTGTTACAGTGATAGTGATTGGGCGGGTTGCAATGAAACAAGACGATCAACAGGAGGATTCTGTACTTTTCGCGGCTCAAATCTCATATCTTGGTCGGCTAAAAGACATGAAATTGTCTCTAAATTTTTAACAGAAGCAGAGTACAGAACAATGTCTCAAGCGGCTTTTGAAGTAGTGTGGTTACAGAATTTGTTGAAGGTAATAGGATTGAAGTAGTCGATAAATCCGTTGATTCTGTGTGACAATCTTTCAGCAGTGTGTCTTACGGCAAATCCGATGTTTCACAAGAGGACCAAACATTTTGCTATTGACTATCACTATGTCCGGGAGAGAGTTGCATTAAAAGCTTTGGAAGTTAAGCACATTCCTGCTCGACTTCAGCTTGCTGATGTGTTTACGAAGTCACTGGCTCAAGAACCTTTCTTTCGTTTACGCAACAAACTCGGTGTTTCTGTACCTCCAACTCCGAGTTTGAGGGAGGGTATTAGCTTAAGTGTGCCAAATGCTCCGATTCAGGTAGAAGGTTTGGTTACTGCAAAGACTCTCCATCAACCAGAAGGTTCGAAACTCTCCTCTGTTACTGTTGTTAAAGCTCTCACTGTCAGGCATGGTCAAAGGAGCAACAAACTCTCTTGTCGTCGAGAGTGTATGAAGATGGTAGCTAAGGGAATCTCTGCCTCCAACAGATTTGGATGTTTGGACTCATGTGCAATCATTGGTTGACGTGGTGATGAGGATAAGATTTACTTTACTTGTATAAAAAGAGATGAACCTCTGTATTGTTTTCTCAAGTTGAATAACGATAATAAACAGTAAAAAATGTTACTCTTCTTCTTTGTCTGTGTAACGTTCAATATCACTTGTACTAAGTTCGCTGGGATCAAATTAATAAAGATATTTGGTTGAGAAAAAAAAATTTAAGTGTTTTGAAGACACTTCAATATTTAAATTAATAGTTTTTTTCTATAAAATCTCAATGAAAACTATACGGTATCAGAAAATCAATGAAAATCATTCTAACATTATATTCACAAAAAATAATTATTTTAAATTATTAGTGTATAATAAATTTAACTGGAAACAGTGCAATATCAAAAATGGAGGAAAAAATAATAAATAACATTATACTAGGTTAATACCCGTGCAAATGCGCATGATGGGAATTATATATATATATATATATATATATATATATATATATATATATATATATATATATATCTATATATATATAATTTTATATCTTATTCTTTATGTTGTGTTCTTTTATATATTATAAAATAATAAATATATATATTGAATAATTGAAAAATCTGTAACTATTATATATACAACTAATTTAGCAAGCACTTAAATAAAATAATCATATTTGTTTATTTACAATCACTTTATATAAGTAAATCTAATTAATAAATGATATTAACACACACACATATATGAGACTATTTATATAATAGATATATACATCTAAGTTAAATATCTATTAAATGATATTTCTTACTTATTAATTATATAATTGATTGTATCGTGCTACAACAAAAAAAATTAACGATTAATCAAAAATATTATATGTGAAAATTTTAACTATTTTATTAAGTTATAGTCATTTTTAAAAATTGAAAATATAACATATATAAAAAAATCTATTTTTTTGTTGTATAGTTAACGTTATTGTTTAATTTATTTTCACAATATAAATTTAACAAAAAGAGTAGAGGCTATACATTTTTTTATCAAATCTTTCATATTCAAATCATTAATGTCATATATTTTTTTTATCATATTAGGTAATTCCGTAAATTTTATTTAAGGAAATAATGATAAGCGTTAATAATAGTTTTATGCTTAGTTTAATAAAAAGTATTCTATATTTATATGAACCAACATTTTTCTATAGTAAATTTGAGAAGAGAAGTATTCTCATGATGACACGTGGCTACCAAATCATGTTGTAATGCTTCTCAATTAATATAAGGCGGTTTGGAATGGTGCAGTCAGATTGCACAATAACAATTTTACCATCTTATTAGAATTCAGATCTTACTGACCATTCCATACCGTCTTATGAAAATTATGTAGGTCTTGGTTCAAATCCGAGAAAATTCAAATTATGGAGAAAAATGGTACAAGAGATTTTCTGCATGGTGCATGGCATATAGTCGAACATGGATTTCATAAGACGGTTTAAAATTGTGCAGCCAGACATGAATTCTAATAAGATGGTAGAATTGTCGACTGTGCAATCATCTATGTAATATTTATCATCATTTGTTGCATAATTATCCAGATGTTTAGAAAAAAATAAGGATTAAAAATAATAAACTTCAAATTTTGCTGTAGTTATCCAGATCAATTATTTTTCATGCTAGTGCTACAATGTTGGTATACCTTGTATTTTCTTTTCAAATTTAAAAATTGAAGATTATTATATAACTATCTACTCTATTAAAACATAAGTACAAAAAAACTTATTACCTTTTTTCACTGATTAGTTAGAATTTATAACTTCCTTTTTCACAATTTCTATAATTAATAATTCAATTTTAAATGAATTTAATATTTCATGTCATAAATAGGTAGTTCTATCCTAACTAAATTTTAATGTTTATCCCCTATCTATATTATTAAAACTAAAGTACAAAAATAGAATTAATTTTATTTTCAACATATTTATTACATATATATTTTTATTATGTTCACTCATCTTAACTACTTTATTAATTATTTTTCTCCAAATAATTTGACATCATTTATTATGAAAGTACAAAACATAACTTACATATTTTAAGTGATTTATTATTTTTACATTCTTTTTTTCACTCTTTCAAACTACTTCATTATTTGTATTTACCACAATGATTTGACGTCAATTATTTTACGTGTTAACCATAATAATTTCACATGTTTGAATGAAATTATTTCATTAGTACAAGAATTCAGATCAGTTAACAAAGAAATATTCATTTTACATGAGTTTCCAGACACATCGCATTTCCGCTCGGGTCAAGGCATTACCAGTTCAACATTCGAATTCAAGTACATGTTCGGATACATATCAGTATTTTGGGTATAAAAGTTTTTGAATTTTAAAATTTGTTCTGATATTATAAATTTTTGGATGAGATTTGAGTCAAAATTTTCTAAATTTAGATAGGTTTGTAGAAACCTAAAAATATCTAGATAATCTATATATATATATATATATATATATATTTAAAATGTTATTAAATATTTTATGAAAAATAAAATACTAATTCCACGTGAGAGGGCGGATAAAATTTTAGTAATAGCTTAAAATGAGTGTCAAGTGCACCAGGAGTAGTCCCACTTGTCACGCCAAAAACATATTCAATCCGTTTCTATATTGTAATTTGTTAGTGGTTATCTTCAATTAGCTGTCAATCATATTATATACTACTTAAAGTTTAGGTTACGTCAACATCAGATGATACTTTAATCGTAAACTTTTCTCGTGAGTATTATTATAACACTAACTTGGTTGTCTAACTTTTACTTATTCGCAGTTTTAAATACATCTTTTTGAGTTAATCAATGATTTGCGGGAGGAGAGAAAATTTTGTATTAGCATCAAATCAGGAAAACGATCAATTTGCGTAAATTATATGAAGTAAATTAAAATAAAAGAAAGTTTATTTTAATCTTAGTGGACGGTAGGTGGGACAGTTTATAAATTTAGTATAGCAATTCACATGGACAACGTGTAACACCGTGCTTCGTTGTCCTCTCTGCTTTCAATCTTCTTTGTTTGCTTCCAAGGTCTTATTCCTTGTTTTTCTTTTCGAGCAAAAGTTTTGATTCCTTTCATCACAACAATCTACCAACAATCTACCAATGAATAAACGGAAATTAGGTGAAATAACCAAACAAAAACCCACTATTCATTATATAACCAAAATCACATCCTTTCTCCTCTTCTTTCTTCCTATCTTTCTCTATTCTTTTTCTATAAAACTAATTTTAATTTCTTTTTTGTTATATCACAAAAAAGTCCATAAATAAATTATGTTGCAAAAAACTTTTTTTAACATCAACGATGTTTAAAACATTATCCCACGTAGTGAGCTGTAAATAAATGTACAGACATCACTCGAATCTAAGTATATATCTAACTAGTTACCCAATAATTATTTTGAGTCTCCTCAGCTGCGGAAAAAGATTTATTAACTGGTTTTTATGTCTGACACAAAAAGATTATGGACTTCGGTTCATAAGTTTTTGCAATAAAAAAGGTTTTACATCATGTGTTTTTACCTAATGAATTTGCCATTTCAGAATTAGTCAAGTTTTAGGTGTACTGTGTATATATATAAGTATTAAATCTTTGATAAAAAAATATGTATTTAATCATTATTTGCACTCAGTAATATAATAAGACAAAAGATCAGTTATGTTATAAATGAAGGGAAGGTGTACATGTATGATAACACCATTAAGTGTATATAAAGAAAATGTTTGAAACTTTCAAGATATTTTGTTTCTAGCGCAAAATATTTTAGCCATAATTTATATGTGGTGTTTTTTTCCTCGACTTGGAAGAGTAACGAGAGACCAAGTATCAAGTTTCGAGAAGAAGACTAGAGAGCTAATAGGGCTTCTAAAGAGTAAAGACTCTTTGGTGAAGAAGAAAATTCGAATGTTGTGGAATAAACAAAGTTGATTTTAAGTTTGCTTTGTTCAACTTAATAGCTTTATCCTTCAGTGTTTCTTCGTATTCATTTGAACTCGAGCTCTTCCAAAAGTTATATATATAGATGATAAATCTTGTCAGTGTTAGGCCATGTTTATTGGAGGTTTTTAGATAGACCATTTGTATATGTGTAATTGTGTATGTTGATCTCATACAATGTATGAATATATTTTCAATAGCAGAATACTGAATTCTAAGGGTCTCATAGAATTAGTCTGAATTTTGACCTAGTATTCCTCTATTTTTTTTTTAAAAATACAAAAATACTCATAATATTATATATATATATAATATTTAACCATTAAATATTTCCATTAGCATAACCAAATAACCAAGTAAATAAGAACAAAAACATAAGGACCATTCTGTTAATTCCAAAAATAGAGAAACATTATAACCACAATAAGAACAATTTTGTTTCGTTATACTAAAACTGAAACATATCAATGCAGACCAAAAACAATATGTCCTCATAAATTGTTCGGACAAGAAGGTTTTGTCAATAAACTGTACGTGTGTGAGAACAATCACCTGCAACCAAACACAAACAATTACCTGCAACGATATTAGATATTTCATTACAGCATATATAAAATAAAATTTTAAATACTCCAGTCAGTCTATAAATATATTACAAAGTTATAATAACCGGGTGATCATATGTAGACAAGTGTATCATTAGACTAGTATCTCAGATTTTGAGTTTTAGGTTAATTTTGAGTTCATAGGAGAACATAAGATGTGGGAGAGAGAAGGCTTGGAGATGTTTCATTCCACATTACATTACTGGTCAATGTATTTGTTCTCAATAAAAAAAAGATTTTTTTTATTGACTAAAAGCTTTATAAAAAAAAAGATTTGTCAGCAAGATAAAGTTGAAAAATTGTCAGCATTTTAAAAAGGATTTCAATTAAAAAATATTTTATTTTATTTAAATGCATCTGATAGTCTAGTTACAAATGGGGGAAGCAAAGTTGTTAAAAGAAAATAGCAAACTGTGATCTAATAAATAAATTTTCGAGTTTGAGCACATTTTGTTGTTGTATAGACTTTTTTTTTTAAATTATGAGGATTTCAACATTGGTAAAAATAAATTGAAAAGAGTAAAACAAATTTTAAGATCTTCACAAATTCTTCCATGACTTTGACAATTTTGACTATTCACAAAAGTAATTTTTTTCTAATTAAACATGAAGTAAAAGGCTCTAAGACCTTGGGTCAAGTAGTGGTAAGAAGAGGATTTGTAACATCAACACATTTCAGATTAGATCCATTTGTTATACAAAACTAAGTTACACATACAAGAATATGAATTTTTGCTTTTGATCCATTTATATATTAAAGAGGGTATACCAATAGAATGCATCTCCACTTAGAAATTAGTATGAATCTTTTTATACATCCATAAAAATACGTACATTTTTTTTAACACAGAATAATGATATTTGGCCATATAATTTCGATAAAGAAAATGTTGGTTTGTTTACGAGAATGTGTTGTCGTCTTTTAGGGGTCCTGTCACGGCGGCCCATGAAGAAAACGACTGTCAATTTGTTTTAATTGTTTTTGTTTTATTTATTTCCATAGTATTTATATCACGTTGTGAAAACTATTTGCATTCCTATCTACTCCACAGTTCTTAAAGATTTTTTTTTTTTTTTTTTTTTTTTTTTT
>CAKOAT010231599.1:0-19522 GCA_932364175.1 Eruca vesicaria subsp. sativa | reverse complement strand
TAAAAACCTTAAGAGCATCTCTAACAATCTCCCTTATTTTAAATAGTGAGTATCCTCAAAATAAAGGGAAAGTTTTTCAATAATGGTTTTTAAATATTCTTTTTCTAAATTCTTTACATATTACATTTTTATCTTCAATATTATTAATAATTAACTATAATCACTAAATTTCTATAAAAAACAATAATCATACATTTTAGAGATTATTTGCTGATATATCTTTTTTGGAGTCTATATTAGGCGATTGCCCTTGATGAGACTTATCTATTTTTTTTTTACCATATTGCCCTTCCTTTCACATGCATGTGACTCTCTCTTCTGACACACTTTCTCTGTACTGACACACTCTCTCTCTCCCCACAACCTCTCTTTCTCTTTCCTTCGATTCTACTTTCTTTCTCATTCTCAAACTCTTTTATCATGTTAATATCTTCTTTTTTGTGTAAAAATTTATTGTTGCGAAAAATTTATTACTATTTTACTACTATTCTTATGAATCTAAATTATTTTAATTTCACCACATTCTGAATAAATCAGCATTGAAGTTTTTTTTTTAAATCGCCGAGATGTTAACACTTATTTTAGCTGTTAACAAATAATGTAGATGTCAACAACAGTGTTAACTGTTAACAAATACATGTATCAGATGTTTTAACAGAGACATTAACTGTTAACAAATTTTGTAAATGTTAACAGATGTGTTAACAGAAAGCAGTAACTGTTAACAATTTTTGTAGCTGTTAATATTTGTGTTAGCTGTTAAAAAACATGTACTATACTTGTAAACAGATGTGTTAACTGTTAATAATTGTAGATGTCAATACATTGTTATGTATTATAAGTAAAAAAATTTATATTGTTGAAGTTTCAATATGGTCCAAAAATATGTGAAAATAGTGTAAAAGAAAGAAATGAATGTGAAAAATAGATGTATGAAAAATATGTGTGATTTAAAGAAAAAGAGATGTGGCAAAAGAGGAAGAATCGTTGGAGAGAGAATGTGTCAGATATTGGCAATAGCTTCTGAGAGTTGGAGAAGGTCAATTTGGTCCAATTCCAAACAAATTGTTCAAAAAGTTGTCTTAATGTCAACTCATAGGCAAACCACTAATTTAATTCCCTTTTATGGGTATTTGCCTAAATCTCTCTACATTTTAAATAGATAATCAATATACATACTCTCATAATAAATAAACAATAAAAAAATCACTTATAATAATATTTTTAGCGTTACATGAATTTTTTTGTAAAATATTATGCCTGTATAATGCTTTTTAATTTCTGTAAAATAATATGTTTATATTTTATATTTATTAATATAATGTTTTTGTAGAATAATTAATAACATATTATTAGTATGTGAAATTAACTTCATAAAATAAAAACTAATAGTTATGTGTTAATATAACAATAATACAATACAAAAACAAAAAGTACTAAGTACAAAATCATTAAACTTGTATAAATAGAAGAACAAAAGTAAAAATTGAATAGTATTTTAAGGAGTTGAATAATATCTTTTACATTTGAGAATTTAGTATTTACACTCTTAAAAGATAAGGAGATAAGAGACTCTTAAAATATAATACCCTTTAAAAAATAAAGAATAAGAGGTTGTTGGAGATGATTTAAGGATTTAACTAGAGATTCATCCGCATGTCCGTCCGGATATTAAATTTTATATTTTAAAAACTGGTATTTTATTTTTCATATTTAATGTTATATATTTTATGTATCATTATATAACTAATTGAATATTTAAGTTGATATACATCAAAATCTAACCGAATTAGATAATATGATTATTTTTGGTTATTTATTTTTTAGGTTATTTTTAGTTTGAATTCAAAATATTCGAATTGAATCTGTTAATCTAGTTATTTTGGTACAAATATATAAATGTTTAGATACATTAGTTTTTAGATATTTTAAAGTTTTATACTTCAAAACCATATTTATCCGAAGTTCATATTTAGACAAGACAATAAATGAAGTGAATATAGTAAATGAAATGATTACAATAAATGAAAGGTTTATTTAGAAAAAATCAATAAATGAAATATGAAAATTTATAAAAAATTACTTAAAATAGATAAGTATTATTTTTTACTTATGTTTTAATAAAATATAGAATATAATATATCTACAAGTGTCTCATTATATTGCGCAAAGTCTTTTGGCAGTTTTTTCATAATGAATTTGATGTAATATTAAAGAAAGAGTGGCGTGGTAATAAAAAAAAAATCAAACGAAAGTGATTATATGCGATACATAAACATGCAAAAAAAGTGAAAATTTAAAATAATAAAACTTCAAAAACTTGTGACCACCGTAACGCCTTTTCTCATAGATGTGTCCATTTCCGGCTTTCTTCAGTAGAGATCCTATCGTTCTACATATGGCCGAATATGTTTTAATACTTTTTTATATTGAGATGCCTTTGATTCATCAGTTTACCTTTTACAAATTGCCAGAATTTGAACTTCTTCATTAATTGTGAATATTGGGTATCTTTACCAATTTTAAAATATTAACAGACAACCCTCTTTCATACTGTACACGACAAAGAAATCTTCTAATTCATTTCTTTATTGTCAAAGTAATAGAATTTGATCCGTAAGCGGATAATTTTTTTAAAGTTAAAATTTGATTTACATAACTACAAGGACATAGTCTAATGGGAGGTAGATTTTGGGTTGCTAAACAATCTGGATTCAATGGCTACTACACTTTACGTTGTGAACACGTAGATATGGATTTATCTTACCTTGGAAATTAGGAAGGAGAGTCCATCCGTACACGCACTAATCCTTTGAAATTTGATAAGACTTCTTCATGAATTTGAGATACTCCAAAATTAAGCAAAAATAAATAAAATTTCATATACAGTGGTATATAATCTAATATTCACGCGTATTAAATAATTATTTAATATATAATTTTAAATACAATAGTATTTTAGCTAGCTTACACTGAGTAATATTATTTAACCGACAACTACACTATCCATATTGCTTATCATATAGCATGTTGGATTTATATTTGGCTATTATTTATATGAAAATATTTGTAAAATATTATATTGACAGACTAAATTATTATTTCTATATATTAAATATTTATATTTTACGGTTTAAATGAATATAACTTCATATTTTTGAAAATAAAGTAGGTTCACCCATTAATTGAATAAATTTGAGGAAACAACTGACAAAATCCTCACTATAGTTGTATATGATTTTCAAAATCTTTTATTTTCTAAATTATTTATATGAATTTATAGATAATGAAGATTTAAATTAAAAATTATTAAAAAGTGAGATATGGAATATACATATAAGTATTTGTATTATGATGTAATGAAAAATACTTGTATTATGAGGAATCACAAACTATATATTTAAGATTATGTGGTGAATTGGTAGCCTATATTTTAGAAATATTCAGTAAATATATTGGAATGTCTTCTAAAGAGAATGTATGGACCCCATTTGGAGTATATTATGTGTGTATAGGCTATGTTTTAGAGTATTTACAAGTCTTGGTATGTTTTGGAGTTATGTGAAGTACATGGTGCATTTTGGATGAAAAAACCCATAGCTAACAAGAATCATCTAAGTCAGAGTCGACATATGAGATCGACACCGATCGACATACACACACTGGCGTCGATCGATGGTCACTGCACAAAAACCAGAATTTGTTCATAATCGGCTTAAAGCCCCCAAGTCTACACATAATTATAAGATTACCCTTGACATTTTTTTTACCTAGTTTATAAGGGTTCCTGCCATTGTTGGGCTAAGAACCGCGCTTTTGTTTTCTACAGTTTCTTATTGTGTTGGGGAAAAGATCAAAAATTCTTCCATAGCTTTGTATTGCAACCCCAGTGTATGATCTATGCATTCTATTTATCTCTTTGTTCTTGATTGCTTGATAATGTATGAGTAGTTTCGTATTGTTAGATTTAGGGTTTTATGTGGTATTGATGGATTAACCCAAAACTAGGATTGTTAGAAGAACTAATTGTTGGGAAAAAATATCCAGGCACCAGATTCCTCCAGCCTCCGGGCTAGGCACCGGCCTCTAAACCCCGGCTCAAAAGGGACCTAGGGCCCGGACCCTGTCTTCAGGTTCCCCGGTCCCGACCCCTTTTCCAAAACCGACCCTTGAGTAAAATGGAAGTTCTCCATACAGGGAAACTCTCCCATATTCGCCAATATGGAAGAGTTTAACCTAATGCAAGCCGACATCTACATCTATATAAGGGGAACCCAAACCCTAAAATGAGGGATCGACACTTAGAGATTGAGAGACTAGATCTAGGTGGCTAGAATTAGGGTTCATACACCAACATTGTTGCCCCCCTTCGAATAACCTAATAATACGTCTCCTTCTCTATTGCTTATTGTCTTGTTCCTCTTGATTTCTCCTTACCTCATACAAATCTCCTCATTCCCTCTCGCTTCTCTCAAACTCATACACGAACCTTCTTGTGTTCCGTAGTACTAAAATACCATAACAGCTTGGCGCTAGAAGGAAAGGAGTAATCCAACTACATGACGATGACACCAGAAGACTCAGTCGAACCCATCGGAGCTACTCCAAGAGAAGCCGAGGTCATCGATCAGCTCAACACCCTCCGAGAAGAAATCACCGAGCTCCGCGAGGCTCGAGGAACAGCCGGGGATAGCTCAGAGCTTCTCCAAGAAGTTCAAACTCTAAAAGCTAATCTCGACGAGCATACTCAACAACTGCAACGAAGCGAGGAGAAAGTAGGGGCACTCGAAGCCGAAAACCATCTTCTCCAAGAGGAGAACCAAGATCTTGGGAAGAACATCAACAAGCGCCAGAGGTTTCGAACCATGCCCTCCCTCGATACTCCTGCCGACAAAGAAGGAGCAACTCAGCGTACAGCTCCCGACGACAAGGAACCCGAGGGTAAGGAAGCAACAACAAGAAGGACACTGGTGAACCTCAACAGTGACTCCGATATGGAGGACGAGGAATACTCACCCGACGACCCCTTTATCTCAGATCCAGCCACCGTGGCGTATCTCGAGAAGATGTTCTCCGAGAAGTTCAACACCATCCAGTCAATGGTGGAAAGGGTCTCAGGCATGGCTCCCCCCATCAGAAGGAGCAACCCTAACTTCTACTCCGACACGCCCTTCGTGGAAGAGATCGCCTCGGTCGAGATCCCAAGGAAATTCTCCTTCCCTACCATGAAGACTTACGACAGGACCAGCGATCCAGACAACCACGTGGCCCTCTACAAACAGTGAATGCTAACAGCAGCAGTCCCCCGAGGACTGAGGGAACCTGCCAAGTGGAGGGGCTTCGGATCAACCCTAACCGGTCCTTCCCTTCAGTGGTACATCAATCTCCCCACAAAATCCATAAGGTCCTTCGCGGAACTCAGCGACAAGTTCGTAGAGCAATTTGCCAGCAGCAGAAACCTGGTAAAGAATTCCGACGACCTCTATGAAGTACTCCAGCATAGGACCGAACCTCTTCGGGCCTATATCGCGCGTTTCAACCAAGAAAAGGTGGCGATCCCCGAATGCAACGCAGGGACAGCTATCTCCGCCTTCAAAAGAGGTCTGCTTCCATATGGGGACATGTACAAGGAGCTAACTAAATATCAGTGTAAAACAATGGAGGATGTCCTATCTAGAGCCTGGGCCCAAGTTAGATGGGAAGAAGACCTAGAAGGGGAGGAATCCATCTAGTGGTCCAGGACCGTCGAGGGGTCCTGTGACAAGTTTGTTTGGTTATGACTCTCTCTTTTGTGTGTTTAAAGTATTGTTGATTGTTTGAGTAGTTAGTGTGTTGCATTTTGGATGAGTGCTACTATCTTGATCTTTTTAGGATCATTATTAGTCGGAGGAACCCCCGCCTTTGTGTTGTTTGATTCGGGAGCCACTCATAGTTTTGTGGACCCGGTTGTAGCCTCTAGGTTTGTAGGAACCTTTGTAGTGTGTGAGATTGATATGTCGGTAGCAACCCCTGGAGGCCAAACCCTAAGAGCTAAGAGGGTGTTGTTGAATGTACTGTTCTGTTCAACTATGGAACCCTTTTAGCCGACCTAGTAGTGATGCCCTTAGAACGCCATGAGGTGATTATAGGAATGGATTGGCTGTCGAGGAATCAGGCATGGCTGGACTGTGAAAGATGACGAGTGTGGATTGAAGACGACCATCAAGCGGTGTTGGCGTATCACGGAATCAGGCCTAGCGTCTCGGCGACGTTTGTGACGGCATTGAGAGCAGAGAAGGCATTAGTGGATGGTGAGGCCTACCTGGTGTCACTAACGTACATTGGAGAAGAGTCGGGAAAGGAGTAGAGGCTAGAAGACATTCCGGTGGTCCAAGAGTTTGAAGATGTGTTTCGAGCGTTGACGGAGTTGCCACCACCCCGAAGCAATCCATTCACCATCGACTTGGAAACAAGTGCGGAACCAATTGCCAAAACTCCTTACCAAATGGCGCCAGCTGAACTAGGAGAGCTCAAGAAGCAGCTGGAGGATTTACTAGACAAAGGTTTCATCAGACCGAGTTCTTCACCTTGGGGAGCTCCAGTTCTGTTCGTGAAGAAGAAGGATGGAAGCATGAGATTGTGTTTTGACTACAGAGGGATCAACAATGTCACGATCAAGGATAAGTACCCCTTGCCGAGGATCGATGAATTGTTGGTTCAACTGAGAGGAGCGAGTTGGTTCTCGAAGATAGATTTGGCTTTGGGATATCACCAAATTCTGATAGCAGAGACGGACATGATGAAGACAGCATTCAACACTTGGTACGGTCAGTTCGAGTTCGTTGTAATGCCGTTCGGGCTAACCAACACACCAGCAGTGTTTATGAGGTTAATGAACGAGGTATTCCATGACTATCTCAATCAGTTTGTGATCGTGTTCATAGATGACATACTGATCTATTCGCGGAGTGAGGAGGATCATAAAGAGCATCTACGGAAGGTAGTTGAGAGACTAAGAGACCGAAAGCTATTTGTTAAGTTTAGCAAATTTCGATTTTGGAAGCGCGAGATTGGTTTCTTGGGTCACAGAGTATCCGAGCAAGGAGTTTCTGTGGAACCAGAGAAGATTGCGGTAGTAGAAGGATGGCCTCGACCAACCACAGCCACAGAGATCAGAAGCTTTCTTGGGTTGGACGGCTATTACTGGAGGTTTGTAAAGGGATTCTTATCTATCGCCAAACCTTTGACAAGACTGACTGGGAATGATGTGCCATTTATATGGGATGAGCACACGGAGGAAGCTTTCAACAAGCTGAAGGAAGCATTGACGACGGCACCAGTTCTTACTCTACCTCAGCTGGGTAAGACTTATGATGTATACACAGATGCGTCACGGTAGGATTAGGGTGTGTGTTGATGGAAGAGAACAAAGCCATTGCATACGCCTCAAGACAATTGAAGAAACATGAGGAGAACTACCTTACACATGATTTGAAAATGGCGGCGATTGTCTTTGCACTAAAGATATGGCGATCATATCTTTACAGGGAGAAGGTTCAGGTATTTACGGATCACAAAATCCTTAAATACTTGTTTACCCAGGTGGATCTCAACCTACGGCAGAGAAGGTGGATGGAATTCATCTCGGACTACGACATTCAGATCCAGTACCATCCAAGGAAGGCTAACGTTGTTCCAGACTCGTTGAGCCGACGAAGAGCAGTAGTGAACTCAGAGAAAGATTTGGCAAGCCTTTCCGAGGAATTCAAGAAGATCGATTTGGCAGCATTGGAGGGAGAATCAAGCAAACCATTGGGAATGCGAGCAATAAACCAAGCTAGCCTAGTGCAGCGTATTCGGCGAGCATAGACCGAAGATGAAGACTTGAAGAAGATTGTGGATCAGCTAAAGGAAGGAGATGGAACCAATGCAAGTGGTTACCACATAGCGGATGACGGCACATTGTTACACAATGGAAGGATCACGGTACCAAAAAGAGGTGGACTTCGGGAAGAGATTCTAAAGACAGTGCATCAATCTCTTTTGAGTATTCATCCCGGAAGCACGAAAATGTACAGAGATGTGAGAAGATTCTACCATTGGCCAAGCATGAAGAGATAAGTTGCAAAGTGGGTTGCACAATGTCAAGTGTATCAACAGATCAAAGCCGAGCATCAAGTACCCGGTGGTTTACTACAAAGCCTACATGTACCAGAATGGAAGTGGGATTCGGTATCAATGGATTTGATTACCGGATTACCAGTGGCGAGAGGAAGATCAAACAATGCGATTTGGGTAATCATGGATCGATTAACCAAAGTAGCGCATCTACTAGCAATCCGAGAAACGGAAAAGACGGAGACATTGGCAGAGCTTTACATTGACCAGATTGTGAGACTTCACGGAGTACCAGCAGACTTTATTTCTGATCAAGATCCGAGGTTCACGGCAGCGTTCTGGAGAGCATTGCAAGGAGCCTTAGGGACGGAGCTACACATCAGCACAGCATTTCATCCAGAGACGGACGGGCAGACAGATAGAACTATCCGAACGTTGGAAGACATGTTGCGTCTATGCATATTGTGGGAACCGAAATTCACACCGTCGATTTCCGTAAAATATGGAAACTTAGGAAAACTCTAATTTTCCAGAGGACCCGGATCTCTGCGAAAGCCAACGACAAGTAACCAAATAAATGCGGAAAATACGAAAAACATGATAAAACAAATTTATAAAGAAAGTCGATCTTATTTCGAATTCGCGTAAGAGCGTTGCGATCTTTACAAGAGATTACAAAGGATTTGGCCGCAAGGGCCGTCAGTGAGTTATTAACATAAAACCCTAAACCTAGTCGAGTCGCAGCTCGATAACAAAAGACGAAAAAGATAAGAAAAGAGAGTTCAGTTGATTTCGGACTGAACCTTATGAAAGGCAGCCTACGTACCCCTTTCGAAGATCAAGTCGAACGTAGTTCAGTTGATATAGATGGACGAGAGGTCGAACTTCCTGGGCGAGTTCGTCTAGTAATTGAGTGCCAGTCATAGAAACCGAACTTGTCGAGAATAAAGCCTAGGTTTCTAAGTGCGAAAAATTCTAAGTCTAGAAAAGTCATAAAAGTCTTAGATGAGAGCTATGAAATTCGTTCTTTGCTTCTGTCCTATGCCTCTTTCTTATATACTCCCTTCGTTGGCGGTTTGGTCCTTCCATTTTGCCCAGATTCGAGTTTATCGAGAACCTTCCATTTATCTTTATCTTTCTTTTTTTTCCCGCGGAAATCATCTATTTATCCTCAAACTTGACATTTATCTTCAAATTTGACATTTATCTTCTTTCTGCGAGTAAATCGTCAAAACGTCGTTGTATCTTCGGGTTGAACTCCGTTTAAAGTCGCGAGTGGGCTTTTATCGCGTTTTAGGACTTTCCAAGCCGTTTAGCGATAAAACCGTTTTACGAATTTAGACGAGATCGTTTCCTGATATGATGCCGTTTTTAAGTAAGTTTCTCAAGTTAATCGTAAAATTTGGCAATGTTCGATGTTTCGGTTAATCGTTGCCGTTTTCTACGATTTACTCGAAGTTTTATTAAAAACGCGTTTTTTACGACTTATCACGAAAAATCTCGAGTAAATCGTATAGTTTAGGCAATGTTTGGCGTTTCGTTTAACCGTTGCCGTTTTATACGATTTCCTTGAGTTCTTTCGAGAAAACAAGACTTTATGGTTTTTATCGTAAAACTCGAACGATAGGACGGATCGAGACGAAACGAGAGACATTTCGATCGTGGTTGGGAACATGATCGTGGTGAAGGACGTGTGCCTTGAATCAAGGACGTGGGAGATTGAGGCTCGGGATAATCAGCTCGACGTACGGCGAACTGAACCGGTGTACGACGAGCCGAACCAGACCGGTTCAGTTCGCCGTACGGCGAGCTAGTTCGGCCGAACCAGCTCGCGGTTTACGGCGGATGCGGTTTTTCGCGGTTTTGTGCTTAACTCGGACGATCGTGTAATCGGCGTTTGTTTCGTTCTTCCGAGATAACGATTTCCGAGTTTTTTCGCGGATTTCCTTTGTTTAGAAACTTCTTTTAATTTTATAAAACGACTTCTCGAGTTTTATAAAACGACTTATCGAGTTTTATAAAACGTATTTTTATTTTTGCGGAGACATTTAGCCATTGATTCCGTCGCGACCGATTTTGACACCAACAGTTAGCCCCCCAACTCGCTAGAATCTTAAGCCTCTAACGTAAGGTTCTTGCGAGTGGTTAGCCAATTTTAGTTAAGTTAGGCGGAATTAATGGTTGGAAAGGTCCGTTGAAAGTGATCTTTTTACTTTCCAGGAAGCGGAAAATGTTTAAGATTAGTGCTGCGCCTTGTTAAGGCTGCCTACATACCCTTTTGAAGGGATCAAGCCTTTCGTAGTTCGTTCTAAAATTAAGATTCGTATGACCTGTTTTGCAGTGAGACCTTTACAGTCTAGTTATGTATTGTGTAGAAATTATCGAGCATATTGATGTCGATGGCATCTTGTATTGGACCTTTGCCGGCCTTGAGGCTAGCCTCGTAGGCTGTTTGTTCTTGCCAAGTGTGGCCGTTATAGTTTCGGACTGGCCGTGTGCGGCTCTGAGTCCCTGCCGCTTTGCGGCTTTATTATAAATCTGTTGACGTTTTTAAGAGCGTGTTTTTATTCGTATGAATGTAGAGAGAAGAATATGAGTTGATATTGAGGGAGGTCCGCGAGTTGTCGTCTCACATTCATTGTCCTTTGTGGATCGCCTTATTCGTTTTCTCATTTTAGGATGTTTAGTAAATCGAGTGAGCGTTTAGATATAGACGAAGATACATTGATGATAGGAGTTTTCAGGTTCCTAATCAAATGTTGTAATATAAAAGATGTCAAACCAGTTCTAAGTGATCATAAACCAAAGGAATTGCAAGACAATGCTTAATCTAAGTGCTAATGTTGAGATGATTTTTAAAGTAAGAGACTACTAAATAAGCAATAAAGATCAAAGCTTTCTTTCAAAATGAGAAGAGAGAATTCATGGGATAAGGGAATTGATCTTGGGTAATTAAGTTTCAATCTAAAGGTGTAAGCTTTTCAATCAATCTATCAACTTTAGGCCTAGACACAATCCTAAACAAACTCTATCTCTAGATGAATGTTCATTTGCAAAGATAACTCAAGCATCTAATCTCTTAGGTTGAATGTTATCTAAACAATCATTAAAATCAAGTCTATTAGCCATCCTAACACCTTTAAAAACAAATCTCTTTGGTAAAGAATGTTAAAAGCATTGGAGAGTTGGTTAAGGTATTTCATCATACACCTTATGGGCTTGAAATACCTAAAGCTCAATTCTAGAGAGGCCAACTCTAAAATAACATTAGATTCACTCTACAAGCAAGGAATAAGATGGATCTATACTCAAACACATTAGATCTAGCTTAATCACCCTTTAATCTCCCTAACCCATGAATCCTAAAGTGACTACTCACTAATCACCATGATCACACTTAAACCTATGAAGGATTAAAGGTTAATCATGATTAGAAAGCAATGATACACTTAAGAAATCTCAAGAACACAAGATAAAAGATGAAACTTAGATTAAAGGAATAAACTTTCACCAAAATGTCAAGTGTTTAGGAGAGAAATTAAGATAAGATCCCTAAAATAAGGTTTAAGGGTATTTATAGTAGCTTAAAACTTAAACCGGGTCAACCCGACAAACCCGGGTTTGATCGAAATAACTAATGGAAAGTTGATCTCATGACGGGACGCGGACTGGCTCTGCCCGCGGGACGTGACTGCGTGAAGTAGTCGAGGAGATGGGGTTCTCGGGTTAGAAAACGCGGCCAGTACCGTACTGGCCGCGTGAAGTGGCCGCTGTATCGGGCAAGTGGAATGGCGCGGGTTGCTCGTACCCGCGTGTTGAGGCCGCGGGTGATGGTCGAAGAGAAGGCTGTTCTCGGGCAAGAAAACGCGGCCCGGGGTTGGTCCGCGTACTATGGCCGCGTGGGTGACGAGTTGAGGAGGCATGGCCAGGCGTGGTCCGCGGGACGTGTCCGCTTGTGGTCCTGGTATAGTTGTGCTGGCCCGCGGTCTACCTCCTTGGTGTGTTCAATTTCTTTGACCAAACTCTTTAATCTTCATCATGAACTTCTCCATACCTGAAATACCAAACATGCATATGCTATGCACCTAAAGGGACTCTAAATGCAATCTAAGTGATTGAAATGAACATAAAAAGAAATATTAAAAGTATTAAATCTGCAAGATATTAACTCCCCCAAACTTGTTCTTTACTTGTCCTCAAGTGAACATTCAAGAACTTGTAGGAGAAGAGGTTTGAAGGTGGGAACTCATAACCAAAAGAAACACCTCTTAGTACTCAACTTAACATCCTAAGGAAACATAGCAAATAGCATGAACACACTCTCTTATTGACTCTAGCTTCTCTAGGCCTATCTTAGCAATCTTATGCCTTTAAACAAGATGCAATACTCTTCAATCAACAAGTTACTTCAACCAACTCTCACATTCATTCATACACACACACACACAAGGTGAAGTCTCACAAATGGGCAATTGATCTCAGTCATTTGGCTTGGTGAGCAAAAAGGTTCAATGTGAAACAAAAGAGGTTCAAATGCATTCTTTTTTATGGTGGCTTACTCTCAAGAATAGTAGCCAGATCATTATGCAAAATTTATCTAAGAAATGGAGCAATTCATGCATACAATGACTTGTTCTCATCATTCTACCCCTTTCCTAAACAATTCTAAGCTCAAATCTTCTTCTTTCAAAGCCCCAAAAACCCAAAAGATTACACATATTCCACACTCACCCAATGAACACACTTAATCTTTCCTTTTTAACCAACTAGGGATTCTTCCTAACACTTTCACACTTAGCTCTTTATTCCTATCTTTCTTTTTCTTTTCCTTGTCTATCCCAAATCTCTCTTTATTTATTTATTTATTTATTTATTGGTTCTAAAAGGGATATTACTACAGGAACTTAGAGCTTTCATTCTTTTCTCTTATTATTTTTTTTTATCCCTAGTGGTTTTCTTTTTTTTTTTTTCTCAGTCTTTTCATTCTTTTCTTTTCACCTCTCACTCTAAAGATAGAAATCCAACTTACAAACCCAAATACCATCCTAAGTGCTAGCCAAAATGAGGTCCTAGTGCTAGCATAAGATAAGAACAAACCATTGTCGCTCCTAATACTCTCAAGATTTTGCATATGACTAGCTTTCACAAAAAGGCCTCACTCAAGCAAATAAATGTTGGCTTCAAGGAATGGTAAGGGTTTAAGGGTATGGAGGTGCCATTTGGGTTAACAAAGAGTGGTAAAATGGAATAAGATAACCCAAATGTGTATAATCCATGACTAAGTATGCAAGTGCCCATTTGCAAGAGAAATTAAGTTCATTCACTTCAAGTTCAGTTTGGAGTTGGCTTCAAGAACAATGTTAATCTCAAGCAAGCAAACAAGTTTTCAAGAAGAGTTTTCAAGGCTCGAAGCGTGCAAGGTTTTCAAGAGATGTCTAAGCTACTTGATATGTTTAACTAGGGTGCTACTTTGAGCCTTAGACATGTTTCTTTACAAGGTACTTTAAAATCATTGTTCCCAATGCACATGAATGCAATCTATATGCTCTAGACTCAACTAAAAGAAAATGAAAATGATGCAACTACATGATTCTTTTTGTTGTTTTCGATTTTTTTTTTGGATTTTCTATGCAAATAGATATCTACAATGCAACAAAACAAAAGAAAAATGTAACTACATGAATCTTTTTGTTGTTTTTGATTTTTTTTTGATTTTTTTTTGGATTTTCTATGCAATTAGATATCTACAATGCAAGACTCAATGAAATAAAACAGAAGAAAACATTAGAAAGAGTATGCAATTAGATATCTACAATGTAAGACTCAATGAAATAAAACAGAAGAAAACATTAGAAACTTGATCTCTCCCCCAAACTTGAATCACACAGTCTCGTGTGTGACTTAGAATGGAAGAGAAACCTAAAATAAAGAAAGGAAAAATAGGAAAAGATGAAACATGGTATATACAATGAAAGGGAAGAGGTGTGGTACCTCATGGCTCGGTGTAACCGAGCTGCTCATCTGTGTCGGATGTGGGGACAAAGGGTAACTCATTGTCAGTGTTCGGGGAATGAGGTGAAGGAGCAGGGCACCTTTGGCGTCGGTTTCTGCACGCACGCGGCTGTTGAACTAAAGGCGCCTCATAGTAGTCCTGAGCGGCAACAGTCCCTCCGTGATCCTGGACCGAGCCACTCACATCAACCTGCTTCTCCTCTTGATTCTCCTCCGCACTTGCTTCAGAGGTGAGGGACTTCCGTGAGCTCGTGGTCAACTTCTTCAGTTTTCCCGCTAAGTAGTTGACCGACTTCACCAGCTTTGCAATGACCCTATCTTGGTACTTCTGACCTCGCTGAAGCTTTCTTATCTGAAGGTGAGCATCACGTAGTGGACTGTCGGGGAGAGGTACCGTAGTGGTCTCAAAGTAATAACGGGTACTGCCATAAATTGGGATCGGGGGAGACTCCTCATTATCCTCTGCTTGAGAGGAACTATCAATTGCTTGATCCTTCTTCCTCTAAATCTTTAAGAGTATACCTTGTGTGGCTGGTACATAAAGTGCAGAAGTAGGAGGGTTAAATATGAGGCTGCTATCATCTCTCAGATCAGTGGAAGCTGGACATGGGAGAAGTACCTTGCGGATTTCTGTCCTAGAGTTGCTCTTGTTGCAATAGATGTATTTCCCATCAAGGATCCCTTCCAAGAAACCAGTCCTGTCCAAATGTATCTCATCCATCACATCAAACTCAATCTCCTTCCCAACCAATGGAACATGCATTTCTTCAAGTAGTGGTGTGATGAAGCCTAAGATGAATAACTTTGGTCTCTTGTCCCTTGTTGTCCATGCCCACTACTTATAGTAGAGAAGTCGCTGAACAAAGATTCCAACTGTCCCCGGTAGAACTTCCACGCGCCCTTGTCTATACTTATGGGTGGGTGATCTAATCCCAACTAAAAGGAACTGTATCTCATCCATTACAATTCTGGACACTTCCTTCCTTCCATAGATTCACTCTACAAGCAAGGAATAAGATGGATCTATACTCAAACACCTTAGATCTAGCTTAATCACCCTTTGATCTCCCTACCCCATGAATCATAAAGTGACTACTCACTAATCACCATGATCACACTTAAACCTATGAAGGATTTAAGGTTAATCATGATTAGAAAGCAATGATACACTTAAAAATCTCAAGAACACAAGATAAAAGATGAAACTTAGATTAAAGGAACAAACTTTCACCAAAATGTCAAGTGTTTAGGAGAGAAATTAAGATAAGATCCCTAAAATAAGGTTTAAGGGTATTTATAGTAGCTTAAAACTTAAACCGGGTCAACCCGACAAACCTGGGTTTGACCGAAATAACTAATGGAAAGTTGATCTCATGACGGGACGCAGACTGGCTCTGCCCGACGTGACCGCGTGAAGTAGTCGAGGAGATGGGGTTCTCGGGTTAGAAAACGCGGCCTCGTACTGGCCGCGTGAAGTGGCAGCGGTATCGGGCTAGTGGAATGGCGCGGGCTGCTCGTACCCGCGTGTGGAGGCCGCGGGTGATGGTCGAAGAGAAGGCTATTCTCGGGAAAGAAAACGCGGCCCGGGGTTGGTCCGCGTACTATGGCCGCGTGCGTGACGAGGTGAGGAGGCGTGGCCAGGCGTGGTCCGCGGGACGTGTCCGCATGTGGTCTTGGCATAGTTGTGCTGGCCTGCGGTCTACCTCCTTGGTGTGTCCAATTTCTTTGACCAAACTCTTTAATCTTCATCATGAACTTCTCCATACCTGAAATACCAAACATGCATATGCTAAGCACCTAAAGGGACTCTAAATGCAATCTAAGTGATTGAAATGAACATAAAAAGAAAGATTAAAACTATTAAATATGCAAGATATCAGACATGACTTTAGGATCTCGATTCATGCCTTGAGACGTTAGAGACCAGTGTGCTGGGTTTAGGGCAAGACCTAGGTTTACTTTTGGATTGAGGCTATGCGATGACTAGTTGGCTTTCGTTTTTCCTGTTGCGATTTTAACCTGATTCCCGATTTAGAACCGCGATAGGTTCTCGGCTTATACAATTCGTCTGGTTGGAACCGAGCATCTAACCGGGAACAATTTCTAAGTTGCCCGGAAATGTTGACCAAAAGTTTGGATTTCTTTTATAGCACTATTACCCTTGTGTCGGGTGTTCGAGAGCAATCTCTGCGAGATAACTTAAGTTTGTTTAGGACTGTTGCGAGTTTGTTGTGATCAGCAACAAACTTTTTAGGTGATAGATGTTTACGTTGTTTGGGCCTTCGCGAAGGATACGTATGTTAAGAAGTTTTGCGTATTTTATAGTCGTGGATGGACTGTTAGGTCTTCCAAAAAAATGACTTTATCGAGGAAGGTATTTTTGTCGAAAAACTATTCTCCGGGTTTCTGCGACGTCTCGCAGTGCCGAAGGTTGGATTTTTTATTTCGTATGCCGCATTTTGTGTTCGAAACGTTTGCGGGCTCGAAGATGCTGCACGGTATTGCGAGGGTTTTGTCTTAACCCTGCTTTGCAGGAACACTTTGGTTCGTTTGCGGATATACGCAACCAAAATTTACGTTCCTGCTTGGATGTTAAGTAGTTTTATGATTTGTTCTAGAGCAATTAGGACCGAGAGGTCGCGTAAGTTGTTTCCCCAAAATGAAGCGTCTTTAATTATAGTGCTTTGTGAAGTGTTGACCTTCTGAGACTCGTACGGCTTCAGGAGCTTTGTCGGATTTTGTAGGCCACTTGTTTCGGAAATAGAGTGAATCGTAAGAATAAAGAAATTAGTCAATTTTTGACAAGTTTTCATTACCCGTTGAATGTATTGGCTTGGTGCGAAGGTTGTATTCAGCCGCATAGCCAAGGGCGTAGTTGGCAAAGGATTAGACCATGACACTTCGTGCTATGAAGTCGAGTCGGTTTGTAGACTTGGACACGGTCATTGAAGCGAAGTGTGATCGAACAAGGGCCAAGTAGCGTTTGTCGAGATTGACATGGCAAGTATGCTCGTGATTGTAGAAAACGTTTTTCCGTTTTAGGTTCGATTGATACAATGAAAATTTCGTATAATCTTTCCTTTATTCTTATGGAAATTGTTTCTTTTTTTTTTTACTCGAGGGAGACAGAGCCTAAGAAGCTCGATGCAGAGCCCGTGCGGAGTCGCTTGCGGGGCGGTTTCATTCTCGGATGTAATCGGGAGGAATGAGGGCAGATGCTCACGAACCGAAGGGATAAAGAGTGAGATCTTTCAGATCGTGGCGCAAGGAAGAAAAGTTTAGATTGTTCGCTCAGTGCCGGATCGTATAGCTTGGTTTTCGCTATAAGGAAAGTATTTTTCGCAAAACCTGTTACATTTACTTTCGAAAGTTACTTCGTTATGCCATGATCCTGACTATACTAAGGATTTCTCGCGTAAGTAATGGGCGATGAATTTAGTAAATCGGCACGAAACATTGGGTTAACAATGTTTCCGCATATTTTTCAAGAAACCTTTCCGCTTAGTTTTTGATTTTTCGCTGATAGTTTTTTGGAGTCACTCGCGGAGTTTTACCAAAAGTTATTTCAGGCGGAATGAATCACATGACCAGCAATAGGATCAGTCGGCGAGAAGGGAGGACGTGTTCCCTATTGCTGCTTTGTGTTCTCGATTTTTCTTTTTGCCGCAAATGTTCTTGATATTATTACGTGACTCACTTGGTTCGACGGAGAATGAGATCAATTCTTTGATGCCTAAAGATTTCCTGTATAATTTTTTGATTCTTATACGAAACTTGTTTTATCAAGTTGGAGAAGATCTTTATGACTTCGCAAATCATCGAGTTTCACTCTGAAGTTTCGCAGAGATTTTCTAACCGCATGATTGCGACGAGAGATGCTGTATAGTCCTCGAGATTATTTCCCAGACGGTTTGGATCAGTCTTTAGCGTTTAGACGGTTATTAGATTGTCGTTTGCTTTTGGGATGATTTTGACGAGGCGTCGCATTGTCCGAATATATTTTTTTGCTTATTTTTGCGAGAGTTTGCTTTATAGGCGTTTTCTCGATGCGAGGAAAAATATTTGACGAAAAGAAAAGAGATGAGTTTCCTTTGAAGGATTCGGATTATCGATAATCCGGGTTGGTTAAAGACCGTGGTGGATTGGCGATGACTTGGAGTATGTCTGATTTACGAAAATTTCTAGGAGTGAGTCGGTTTTAAGATGACGTCAGCGTCTCTAGATACTTCTTTTTTTTTAGGAAATGAGTACGCTCGAATGTGTGGTGTTCGTTTCTCTTAGTTTCATTGACGATCTGGGATTGTCTATTCCCCGTTCTTCATTTTTTGACTTATCCGTCTTCGACGAATTACCAACAAGAGTATCGGAGCGGGAAGAAGACTTAACCATCTGAGTTTATGTTCTTGTTTCTTCGTACTGCTGGTTTTACTTTACTGACTAGGTGCGCTTTGTATATCGAACACTACAAGAAAACTAAGGCATTACTAGAAAAATTTACTAGGAAAACATTTCCTCATAAAAATACTACGAGTTTACTTCGACTTTACGAGGAAACCTCTTTTCCTCGTAAAGTTTTCGTAAACTTACGAGAAAAGTATTTCCTCGTAAAGTGGAAGTAAATTTACGAGGCCCTTACGAGGAAAATGTTATTTTCCTCGTAAAGGCATAGTAAAACCTTTCCTCGTAAAATCCTAGTAAATATTTACTACGAAATTAGGAGGAAAGGATTTGTTACTACGAAATTAAGAGGAAATGGATAGAAAATATCGAATATTAATCAAAAACGTGTTTTGTACCTACTTTTCCTAGCAATTTCCTAGTAAATGCTCAGATTCGAAAATTTCTATAAATACCACCATATGTGATTCATTTGAAATACACCCAAAAAAAATCAGCTATAAGCTTGATCAAACAAAAAAAATGTCCGGTCCGGGAAGTATTTTCGAGTTGCGGAAGTGGATGTATTCACACAGAGATAATAACAGGAGGGTGACGAAAGAATTTCTCGAAGGGTTGGAGACGTTTATGCATCAAGCAGATTCTACACCACTCACAGAGGAAAGTGGTAAGATGTTCTGTCCTTGTCGGAAATGTTGCAATACCAAATTAGGCCCTCATGAAAATGTTTGGAAGCATTTAGTTAATAGAGGTTTCATGCCATATTATTATATTTGGTATCAACATGGAGAAGATGCTAGTTGTAGGAATGAAGGCAGCAGTAGTAATCAGGTTGAACCGGTTGATCATTTGCGTAATGAAGGTAGCAGTAGTTATAGCTATCATCACCAAGAGGAACAAATGGTAGATTGTGATAGGGTTCATGATATGGTAGGTGATGCATTTGTAAGTCATGATGATGATGAAGTTGAAGAACCTAACTTAGATGCAAAAAAGTTTTACGAAATGTTAGAAG
>CAKOAT010231488.1:18199-28601 GCA_932364175.1 Eruca vesicaria subsp. sativa | reverse complement strand
TCGGGTGGAAGCGATGGGTGCGGAATTTTCTGGTTTCTCGGCTGTTGCTTGCTTTGGGTCGTCTTCTGCGGGTGACGTGACCTTTGCCCGTTTTGGTTTCACGATTGCTACCGCCAATTGCCTCAGCTTGTGTTCGGCCAGGAAGCAAGATCACGATTGTTTTTGGCATCCCCAAATTCCCGCGACTCCCGTAGGCGTCGGGAATTTGATGCCTAAGTGATACGTGGACAGAACCGCCTTCATGGAATTTATCCAAGGTGTGCCCATAATCACGTTGTAGATAGCTGGGAAATCGACTACCGCGAAGTTAACGATTTTTGTTACTTCTTTTGTGGCGACCGGTAGTCGGATTGATCCCAGGGTCATTGACGTCTCGCCCGAGAAACTAGTCAGCGGTTTTGGAATCGGCTCGACTTCTGAGAGATCTATTCCCATGCGTGCTAGCGTGTTGCGGATGATCACGTTGACAGTACTCCCGGTATCGACCAAGATCCGAGCGACTTCTAAATCGCCTATTACTAAGTCGATGACAAGAGGATCGGCGTGAGGTTGGTCGATTCCGCCGGTTTCAGCGTCGTCGAATAAGATCATTCCTTTTGGAGAGTCATCCGTCGGCACCTTTCAACTCGAGCCGGTTTCGGCTTTGCGTTGGTAGGATTTTATAGACGAGACGGTGTCGTTGTAGTATTGCGATTCACCGATAATCATGTTGATTTTTCGGCGGTTAGCGTCGTTACCCTTCTCGTCTTGTCTCCGTCTGCGTTTTTCGCCTGACTGGTTTCCCTGAGGCGGAGTTTCTGCTCGCGCATTCCTGTCGTTCTTCGGAAGGCGATCCGAATCGCGGATGAGATCCTTGACACTAGATATCTCAAAAAGTTCTCCCGCGACCAATTTTGCGGCAAGTCTGGCGCCGAGAACTTTGCAGTTCACGGTGGAATGCCCGCGGGTTTGGTGGAGGTCGCAGAAAGAATTCTCATCGTAATTCGAATTTCTCGTCCACGTGTTACCCGTAATTCGCCCTTGCTCCGAACCGGAGTTTATGGCGTAGTTATGCGCCCCTTGGAGATCATGTCCCTCGTGATGGACGAATTTGTCGTTACGATAGTTCCTCTTTTTCTGCTTCCGCTCGGACGCGTTATCCTTCGCGGATGTTTTCGTCGGCTTATGCTTCTCGGACAGGATTTTAGTCTCTTCTTCGATGGTTATGAGTCAGTGGCTTTGTGGAGAGCATCCTGGATCGTCTGCGGTTTCTCGAGAGTTATCCACTTGCGGAATTTCGATTTATACCAGAGCGATTTCCTTAGCGCGTCGATGGCGGCTTTGTCGCTGATTCCGCTGACCCTAGCCATGACGAGTTTGAATCTACTCATGAAATTGCAGAGAGATTCGTCCTCCTTCTGAAACAAACTCCAGAGGTCGGCGTCGGAGGTTTCTGGGTTAATGAACATCGAGTACTTTTTCAGGAATTCCGAAGCCAGTCGACGGAAACTTTCGATCGAATTTCGCCTAAGTTTGGCGAACCATTCGAGCGCGGCTCCTTCTAGGTTTTCGACGAAGAGGCGGCAGTCGCCTGCGTCTTTTTCGTGGTCCTTGAGCTTGGATCATCCCATGGTGATCTGGAACGCTTGTAGGTGCGCTTTGGGATCGGACGTCCCATTGTAAGTCGGCACCTTAAGTTTTCCGGGATCGGGCAGTTGGATCTCGGTGATGCGGGCCGTGAAGGGCGTTTTCCGAGACTCATACAGTAGCCAATCGATCTCGCGTGCGGTGCTGGTAGCGTGGTGAATCTGAGATTTCACCGCTTTTACCGCTGCGGCCGTTTTGGTGATATATTCGCGGAGATCGCGAATCTCGGTCAGACCGCCAGCAGTTTTCCGACCTTGTCTGTGTTTGCTGCGAGTGACCGGAGATCACTCCTCGGCGGTTTTTGCGTATCGCGCGAAGTCGAGTTCCCCTTCGTCTCCAGTATAAGAACGTTCGGGGGAAGACTCTGGAAAGGGACTTCAAGTCTTTCTTCTCCTAGGATGGACGTCAGCGTTTTACGGCTGTTTCGGTTTTTTGCGGTTTCGTAAAACGATTCTCGAGTTTTATAAAACGGCTTCTCGAGTTTTATAAAACGATCTTCGAGTTTTATAAAATGATCCTCGAGTTTTATAAAACGGCTTCTCGAGTTTTATAAAACGATCCTCGAGTTTTATAAAACGGCTTCTCGAGTTTTATAAAGTGATCTTTGAGTTTTATAAAACGGCTTCTCGAGTTTTATAAAACGATCTTCGAGTTTTATAAAACGGCTTCTCGAGTTTTATAAAACGATCTTTGAGTTTTATAAATCGGCTTCTCGAGTTTTATAAAACGATCTTCGAGTTTTATAAAACGGCTTCTCGAGTTTTATAAAACGATCTTCTAGTTTTATAAAACGTTTTCTCGAGTTTTACAAAACGATCTTCGAGTTTTATAAAACGGCTTCACGAGTTTTATAAAACGATCTTTGAGTTTTATAAAACGGCTCCTCGAGCTTTATAAAACGATCTTCGAGTTTTATAAAACGGCTTCTCGAGTTTTATAAAACGATCTTCGAGTTTTATAAAACGGCTTCTCGAGTTTTATAAAACGATTCCTTTTATGTTTTTGCGGGGAATTTTGGCTATTGATTCCGACGTACCGATTTTGACCCCAACAATCGACATTCATCTCGGATGTTGACTCTGGCTGGTTCAATGAACAGGTTCGAGTTTTTTCAATCTTTATCTCCAAAATCACGAGATTTATCCAAAACATAATCGAATCTGTATATACTCTAAAAAGACCCCAAAACATAATGAATGGACTCTAAAAGACTTATATACCATTGGTAAAAAGTGGTCAAATCATGGTATTTCACAGAGGATCATGGAAAGATAGACAGAATGCGCATTGCGTGTGCTAGCTCCTCGGTGTTCCACGTATTATTTGTTGATCATAGCCTTTTCTTCTGTAAGGGTGAGCCCCGAGAAATTGATGAAGCAATGAAAGTAGTAGATGGTTATGAGAATGCATCATCAATACAGTGTATAAAATTTGAGAAATCTTTGCTCCAATCTGGGAAGAGAGTTCCATAAGATATAAAGAAACCAATTAAGGGTACAGTAAGCAGTTAGAATGAAGGGGGTAAGGGCATTTATATTTGAATCCCGAAAGAAATAAATGGATCTAAATGAAAATTTTTGCGTTCCTTAAGCAAAATTCGATCAAAGGATTAGTGGATGGTCTTGTTTGGCTGACTAAGGGTGGAAAGGAAGTTCTTATTAAAGCAAGTGCATTTGAGTTTCCAACATATGTTATGTCAAGTTTTCTGCTTCTCTGGAAATATGTGAAAAATTATCGAGTTTTATTGCAAGCTTTTGGTGGAGCACAAATCCGCCTAATAGAGGAATGCACAGAACAAATTAGATCAGCTCCCAATTATTATCAAGAAATAGTAGCTGAATGGAATCTTTTCTGGTGCAGAGCCTACTTCCGTAGTTGTCCACAATCTTATGATCAGAGTTTTAGTTAGCAAAATGAGAACACAATCATTTACACCAATTTCTTGAAGAATAACTATTACCTTACCAATTCTATAGTTTTGGCCAATCTTTCATAACCAAATATAAACCAAAAATTCTAACAAGTGAATTACGAATATATAGCAAAACAAATCATAGCAGCAATCTAAACATAACACATAGATAGAATAAGGTAAAAAAGTTCGAGTTCCAATACAAAGCTCTAATGGAGTTTTGGATGTTCTCTCCAACTTACTAAAATAGCCTAAACTTTTTGATTTGTTAAGAGATATGTTAAAAGCGTGTGTGTTGCCGAATACAAGTAAGGGCAATATTGTAATCATGTGAGAGCTTTGGTTTAATATAGGCTAGGAATCATGGCGAGCCTCTGGCGCTTCGCTGTCGATCGACAATAAGAGGTGTCTGTCATTCGACATTCATCACGGATGTTGACTCTGGCTAGTTCAATGAACAACTTCGAGTTTTTTCTATATTTATCTCCAAAATCACGAGATTTCTCCAAAACATAATCGAATCTTTAAATACTCTAACAAGACCCCAAAACATAATGAATGGACTCTAAAATACTTATATACCATTGGTAAAAAGTGGTCAAATCATGGTACTTCACAGAGGATCAAGGAAAGATAGACAGAATGTGCATTGCGTGTGCTAGCTCCTCGGTGTTCCACGTATTATTTGTTGCTGATAGCCTTTTCTTCTGTAAGATAGAGCCTCGTGAAATTGCTGAAGCAATGAAAGTAGTAGATGGTTATGAGAATGCATCATAAATACAGTGTATATAAATTGAGAAATCTTTGCTCCAATCTGGGAAGAGAGTTCCAGAAGATATGAGGAAACCAATTAACGGTACACTAAGCAGTTAGAATGAAGGGGGTAAGGGTATTTATATTTGTCTCCCGAAAAAAATAAATGGATCGAAATGCAAACTTTTGCGTTCCTTAAGAAAAAATCTATCAAAGGATTAGTGGATGGACTTGTATGTTGCTGACTAAGGGTGGAAAGGAAGTTCTTATTAAAGCAAGAGCATTGGATTTACCAACATATGTTATGTCAAGTTTTCTGCTTCTCTGGAAATATGTGAAAAATTATCGAGTCTCATTGCAAGCTTTTGGTGGAGCACAAATCCGCCTAATAGAGGAATGCACAGAGCAAATTAGATCAGCTCCCACTTATTTTCAAGAAATCAAAGCTGAATGGAATCTTTTCTGGTGCAGAACCTACTTCCGTAGTTGTTCACAATCTTAAGATCTTAGTTTTAGTTTGAAAATTGCGAAGACAATCATTTACACCAATTTCTTGAAGAATAACTATCACCTTAGCAATTCTATAGATTTGGCAAATCTTTCATAACCAAATATAAACCCAAAATTCTATCAAGATATTGTAATTATGTGAGAGTTTTGGTTTAAAGTCAGCTAGGAATCATGGCGAGTCTCTGGCGCTTCGCTGTCAATCGATGAAAAGAGGTGTCTGTCGATCGACATTCATCTCCGATGTTGACTCTGGCTGGTTCAATAAACAGCTTCGAGTTTTTTCTATCTTTATCTCCAAAATCACGAGTTTTATCCAAAACATAATCGAATCTGTATATACTCTAAAAAGACCCCAAAACAAAATGAATGGACTCTAAAACACTTATATACCATTGGTAAAAAGTGATCAAATCATGGTATTTCACAGAGGATCAAGGAAAGATAGACAGAATGCGCATTGCGTGTGCTAGCTCCTCGGTGTTCCACGTACTATTTGTTGATGATAGCCTTTTATTCCGTAAGGGAGAGCCCCGTGAAATTGATGAAGCTATGAAAGTTGTAGATGGTTATGAGAATGCATCATCAATATAGTGTATAAAATTTGAGAAATCTTTGCTCTAATCTGGGAAGAGAGTTCCAGAAGATCTTTGCTCCAATTAAGGGTACACTAAGCAGTTACAATGAAGGGGGTAAGGGCATTTATATTTGTATCCGAAAGAAAGAAATAAATGGATAGAAATGCAAACTTTTGTGTTCCTTAAGAAAAAATTCGATCAAAGGATTAGTGGATGGTCTTGCTTGTGGCTGACTAAGGGTGGAAAGGAAGTTCTTATTAAAGCAAGAGCTTTGGAATTACCAACATATGTTATGTCAAGTTTTCTGCTTCTCTGGAAATATGTGAAAAATTATCGAGTCTCATTCCAAGCTTTTGGTGGAGCACAAATCCGCCTAATAGAGGAATGCACAGAGCAAATTAGATCAGCTCCCACTTATTTTCAAGAAATAATAGCTGAATGGAATCTTTTCTGGTGCAGAACCTACTTCCGTAGTTGTTCACAATCTTAAGATCTTAGTTTTAGTTTGCAAATTGCGAACACAATCATTTACACCAATTTCTTGAAGAATAACTATCACCTTAGCAATTCTATAGTTTTGGCAAATCTTTCATAACCAAATATAAACCCAAAATTCTAGATATAGCAAAACAAATCATAGCAGCAATATAAACAGAACACATAGATAGAATAAGGTAAAAAAGTCTGAGTTCCAATACAAAGCTTTGATGGAGTTTTGGATGTTCTTTCCAACTTACTAAAATATCCTAAACTTTTTGATTTGTTAAGAGATATGTTAAAAGTGTGTGTGTTGCCGAATACAAAGACAAAGCAATTAAATATAAAATGAAAACTAGTAAGGGCTAATATTGTAATTATGTGAGAGCTTTGGTTTAATGTCGGCTAGGAATCATGGCAAGCCTCTGGCGCTTCCCTGTCGATCGACGATAAGAGGTGTCTTTCGATCGACATTCCTCTCGGATGTTTATTCTGGCTTGTTCAATGAACAGCTTCGAGTTTTTTCTATCTTTATCTCCAAAATCACGAGATTTCCCCAAAACATAATTGAATCTGTCAATACTCTAAAAAGACCCCAAAACATAATGAATGGACTCTTAAACACTTATATACCATTTGTAAAAAGTGGTCAAATCATGGTATTTCATAGAGGATCAAGGAAAGATAGACAGAATGCGCATTGCATGTGCTAGCTCCTCGGTGTTCCACGAATTATTTGTTGATCATAGCCTTTTCTTCTGTAAGGGAGAGCCTCGTGAAATTGATGAAGCAATGAAAGTAGTAGATGGTTATGAGAATGCATCATCAATACAATGTATAAAATTTGAGAAATATTTGCTCCAGTCTGGGAAGAGAGTTCCATAACATATAAAGAAACCAATTAAGGGTACACTAAGCACTTAGAATGAAGGGGGTAAGGGCATTTATATTTGTATCCCGAAAGAAATAAATGGATCAAAATGCAAACTTTTGTGTTCCTTAAGAAAAAATTCTATCAAAGGATTAATGTATGGTCTTGTATGTGGCTGACTAAGGGTGGAAAGGAAGTTCTTATTAAAGCAAGAACATTGGAGTTACCAACATAATCGAATCATGGCGAGCCTTTGGCGCTTCGCTGTCGATCGACAATAAGAGGTGTCTGTCGATCGACATTCATCACGGATGTTGACTCTGGCTGGTTCAGTGAACAACTTCGAGTTTTTTCTTTCTTTATATCCAAAATCACGAGATTTCTCCAAAACATAATCGAATCTGTAAATACTCTAAAAAGACCCCAAAACATAATGAATGGACTCGAAAAGACTTATATACAATTGGTAAAAATTGGTCAAATCATGGTATTTCACAGAGGATCAAGGAAAAATACACAGAATGCGCATTGCGTGTGCTAGATCCTCGGTGTTCCACGTATTATTTGTTGATCATAGCCTTTTCTTCTGTAAGGGACAGCCCCGTGAAATTGATGAAGCAATGAAAGTACTAGATGGTTATCAGAATGCATCATAAATACAGTGTATATAATTTGAAAAATCTTTGCTCCAAATTGGGAAGAGAGTTCCAGAAGATATAAAGAAACCAATTAAGGGTACACTAAGAAGTTAGAATGAAGGGGGTAAGGGCATTTATATTTGTATCCCGAAAGAATTAAATGGATCGAAATGCAAACTTTTGCATTCCTTAAGAAAAAATTCGATCAAAGGATTAGTGGATGGTCTTGTATTTGGCTGACTAAAGGTGGAAAAGAAGTTCTTATTAAAGCAAGAGCATTGGAGTTACCAACATATGTTATGTCAAGTTTTTTGCTTCTCTGGAAATATTTGAAAAATTATCGAGTCTCATTGCAAGCTTTTGGTGGAGCACAAATCCGCCTAATAGAGGAATGCACAGAGCAAATAAGATCAGCTCCCACTTATTTTCAAGAAATCATAGCTGAATGGAATCTTTTCTGGTGCAGAACCTACTCCCGTAGTTGTCCACAATCTTAAGATCAGAGTTTTAGTTAGCTAATTGAGAACACAATCATTTACACAAATTTCTTGAAGAATAACTATTACCTTAGCAATTCTAAAGTTTTGGCCAATCTTTCATAACCAAATATAAACCCAAAATTCTAACAAGTGAATTACGAAGATATAGCAAAACAAATCATAGCAGCAATCTAAACAGAACACATAGATAGAATAAGGTAAAAAAGTTCGAGTTCCAATACAAAGCTCTGATGGAGTTTTGGATGTTCTCTCCAACTTACTAAAATAGCCTAAACTGTTTGATTTGTTAAGAGATATGTTAAAAGCGTTTATGTTGCCGAATACAAAGACAGAGCAATTAAATATTAAATGAAAACTAGCAAGGGCTAATATTGTAATTATGTGAGATTTTTTTTTATTATCGGCTAGGAATCATGGTATATCACAGAGAATCAAGAAAAGATAGACATAATGCGCATTGCGTGTGCTAGCTCCTCGGTGTTCCACGTATTATTTGTTGATCATACCCTTTTCTTCTGTAAGGGAGAGCCCCGTGAAATTGATGAAGCAATGAAAGTACTAGATGGTTATGAGAATGCATCATAAATACAGTGTATATAATTTGAAAAATCTTTGCTCCAATTTGGGAATTGAGTTCCAGAAGATATAAAGAAACCAATTAAGGGTACACTAAGCAGTTAGAATGAAGGGGGTAAGGGCATTTATATTTGTATCCCGAAAGAATTAAATGGATCGAAATACAAACTTTTGCGTTCCTTAAGAAAAAATTCGATCAAAGGATTAGTGGATGGTCTTGTATTTGGCTGACTAAAGGTGGAAAAGAAGTTCTTATTAAAGCATGAGCATTGGAGTTACCAACATATGTTATGTCAAGTTTTCTGCTTCTCTGGAAATATTTGAAAAATTATCGAGTCTCATTGCAAGCTTTTGGTGGAGCAGAAATCCGCCTAACAGAGGAATGCACAGAGCAAATAAGATCAGCTCCCAATTATTTTCAAGAAATTATAGCTGAATGGAATCTTTTCTGGTGCAGAACCTACTCCCGTAGTTGTCCACAATCTTAAGATCAGAGTTTTAGTTAGCTAATTGAGAACACAATCATTTACACCAATTTCTTGAAGAATAACTATTACCTTAGCAATTCTAAAGTTTTGGCCAATCTTTCATAACCAAATATAAACCCAAAATTCTAACAAGTGAATTACGAAGATATAGCAAAACAAATCATAGCAGCAATCTAAACAGAACACATAGATAGAATAAGGTAAAAAAGTTCGAGTTCCGATACAAAGCTCTGATGGAGTTTTGGATGTTCTCTCCAACTTACTAAAATAGCCTAAACTTTTTGATTTGTTAAGAGATATGTTAAAAGCGTGTCTGTTGCCGAATACAAAGACAGAGCAATTATATATAAAATGAAAACTAGTAAGGGCTAATATTGTAATTATGTGAGAGCTTTGGTTTAATATCGGCTAGGAATCATGGCGAGCCTCTGGCGCTTCGCTGTCGATCGACGATAAGAGGTTTCTTTCGATCGACATTCCTCTCGGATGTTGATTCTGGCTGGTTCAATGAACAACTTCGAGTTTTTTCTATCTTTATCTCCAAAATCACGAGATTTCCCCAAAACATAATTGAATCTGTAAATACTCTAAAAAGACCCAAAAACATAATGAATGGACTCTAAAAGACTTATATACCATTGGTAAAAAGTGGTCAAATCCTGGTATTTCATAGAGGATCAAGGAAAGAAACACAGAATTCGAATTGCGTGTGCTAGCTCCTCGGTGTTCCACGTATTATTTGTTGATGATAGCCTTTTCTTCTGTAAGGGAGAGCCCCGTGAAATTGATGAAGCAATGAAAGTAGTAGATGGTTATGAGAACGCATCATCAATACTGTGTATAAAATTTGAGAAATCTTTGCTCCAATCTGGGAAGAGAGTTCCATAAGATATAAAGAAACCAATTAAGGGTACACTAAGCAGTTAGAATGAATGGGGTAAGGGCATTTATATTTGTATCCCGAAAGAAAGAAATGGATCGAAATGCAAATTTTTGCGTTTCTTAAGAAAAAAATTGATCAAAGGATTAGTGGATGGTCTTGCTTGTGGCTGACTAAGGGTGGAAAGGAAGTTCTTATTAAAGCAATAGCATTTGAGTTACCAACATATGTTATGTCAAGTTTTCTGCTTATCTTGAAATATGTGAAAAATTATCGAGTCTCATTGCACGCTTTTGGTGGAGCACAAATCCGCCTAAAAGAGGAATGCACAGAGCAAATTAGATCAGCTCCCACTTAGTTTCAAGAAATAATAGCTGAATGGAATCTTTTCTGGTGTAGAACCTACATCCGTAGTTGTCCACAACCTTATGCTCAGAGTTTTAGTTAGCAAATTGAGAACACAATCATTTACACCAATTTCTTGAAGAATAACTATTACCTTAGCAATTCTATAGTTTTGGCCAATCTTTCATAACCAAATATAAACCCAAAATTCTAACAAGTGAATTAGGAAGATATAGCAAAACAAATCATAG
>CAKOAT010231488.1:0-15874 GCA_932364175.1 Eruca vesicaria subsp. sativa | reverse complement strand
ATAGGTAAAAAGTGGTAAAATCATGATATATCACAGAGAATCAAGGAAAGATAGACAGAATGCGCATTGCATGTGCTAGCTCCTCGGTGTTCTACGTATTATTTGTTGAAGATAGCCTTTTATTCTGTGAGGGAGAGCCCCGTGAAATTGATGAAGCAATGAAAGTTGTAGATGGTTATGAGAATGCATCATCAATACAGTGTATAAAATTTGAGAAATCTTTTCTCCAATCTGGGAAGAGAGTTCCAGAAGATATAAAGAAACCAATCAAGGGTACACTAAGTAGTTAGAATGAAGGGGGGTAAGGGCGTTTATATTTGTATCCCGAAGGAAATAAATGGATCGAAATGCAAATTTTTGCGTTCCTTAAGAAAAAATTCGATCAAAGGATTAGTGGATGGTCATGTATGTGGCTGACTAAGGGTGGAAAGGAAGTTCTTATTAAAGCAAGAGCATTGGAGTTACCAACATATGTTATGTCAAGTTTTTTGCTTCTCTGGAAATATGTGAAAAATTATCGAGTCTCATTGCAAGCTTTTGGTGGAGCACAAATCCGCCTAATAGAGGAATGCACAGAGGAAATTAGATCAGCTCCCACTTATTTTCAAGAAATCATAGCTGAATGGAATTTTTTCTGGTGCAAAACCTACTTCCGTAGTTGTCCACAATCTTAAGATCAGAGTTTTAGTTAGCAAATTGAGAACACAATCATTTACACCAATTTCTTGAAGAATAACTATTACCTTAGCAATTCTATAGTTTTGGCCAATCTTTCATAACCAAATATAAACCCAAAATTCTAAAAAGTGAATTACGAAGATATAGCAAAACAAATCATAGCAGCAATCTAAACAGAACACATAGATAGAATAAGGTAAAAAAGTTCGAGTTCCAATACAAAGCTCTGATGGAGTTTTGGATGTTTTCTCCAACTTACTAAAATAGCCTAAACTTTTTGATTTGTTAAGAGATATGTTAAAAGCGTGTCTGTTGCCGAATACAAAGACAGAGCAATTAAATATAAAAAGAAAACTAGTAAGGGCTAATATTGTATTTATGTGAGAGCTTTGGTTTAATATCGGCTAGGAATCATGGCGAGCCTCTGGCGCTTCGCTGTCGATCGACAATAAGAGGTTTCTTTCGATCGACATTCCTCTCGGATGTTGATTCTGGCTGGTTCAATGAATATCTTCGAGTTTTTGCTATCTTTATCTCCAAAATCACGAGATTTCCCCAAAACATAATTGAATCTGTAAATACTCTAAAAAGACCCAAAAACATAATGAATGGACTCTAAAAGACTTATATACCATTGGTAAAAAGTGGTCAAATCATGGTATTTCATAGAGGATCAAGGAAAGATACACAGAATGCGAATTGCATGTGCTAGCTCCTCGGTGTTCCACGTATTATTTGTTGATGATAGCCTTTTTCTGTAAGGGAGAGCCCCGTGAAATTGATGAAGCAATGAAAGTAGTAGATGGTTATGAGAACGCATCATCAATACAGTGTATAAAATTTGATAAATCTTTGCTCCAATCTGGGAAGAGAGTTCCATAAGATATAAAGAAACCAATTAAGGGTACACTAAGCAGTTAGAATGAAGGGGTTAAGGGCATTTATATTTGTATCCCGAAAGAAATAAATGGATCGAAATGCAAATTTTTGCGTTCCTTAAGAAAAAATTTGATCAAAGGATTAGTGGATGGTCTTGCTTGTGGCTGACTAGGGGTGGAAAGGAAGTTCTTATTAAAGCAATAGCATTTGAGTTACCAACATATGTTATGTCAAGTTTTCTGCTTCTCTTGAAATATGTGAAAAATTATGGAGTCTCATTGCAAGCTTTTGGTGGAGCACAAATCCGCCTAATAGAGGAATGCACAGAGCAAATTAGATCAGCTCCCACTTAGTTTCAAGAAATAATAGCTGAATGGAATCTTTTCTAGTGCAGAACCTACTTCCGTAGTTGTCCACAATCTTATGATCAGAGTTTTAGTTAGCAAATTGAGAACACAAACATTTACACCAATTTCTTGAAGAATAACTATTACCTTAGCAATTCTATAGTTTTGGCCAATCTTTCATAACCAAATATAAACCCAAAATTCTAACAAGTGAATTACAAAGATATAGCAAAACAAATCATAGCAGCAATCTAAACAGAACACATAGATAGAATTAGGTAAAAAAGTTCGAGTTCCAATACAAAGCACTGATGGAGTTTTGGATGTTCTCTCCAACTTACTAAAATAGCCTAAACTTTTTGATTTGTTAAGAGATATGTTAAAAGCGTGTCTGTTGCCGAATACAAAGACAGAGCAATTAAATATAAAAAGAAAACTAGCAAGGGCTAATATTGTAATTATGTGAGTGCTTTGTTTAATATCCACTAGGAATCATGGCGAGCCTCTGGCGCTTCGCTGTAGATCGACAATCACGGATGTTGACTCTGGCTGGTTCAATGAACAACTTCGAGTTTTTGCTATCTTTATCTCCAAAATCACGAGATTTCTCCAAAACATAATCGAATCTGTAAATACTCTAAAAAGACCCCCCAAAACATAATGAATGGACTCTAAAACACTTATATACCATAGGTAAAAAGTGGTAAAATCATGATATATCACTGAGAATCAAGGAAAGATAGACAGAATGCGCATTGCGTGTGCTCGCTCCTCGGTGTTCCACGTATTATTTGTTGAATATAGCCTTTTATTCTGTGAGGGAGAGCCCCGTGAAATTGATGAAGCAATGAAAGTTGTAGATGGTTATGAGAATGCATCATCAATACAGTGTATAAAATTTGAGAAATCTTTTCTCCAATCTGGGAAGAGAGTTCCAGAAGATATAAAGAAACCAATTAAGGGTACACTAAGTAGTTCGAATGAAGGGGGGTAAGGGCGTTTATATTTGTATCCCGAAGGAAATAAATGGATCGAAATGCAAATTTTTGCGTTCCTTAAGAAAAAATTCGATCAAAGGATTAGTGGATGGTCTTGTATGTGGCTGACTAAGGGTGGAAAGGAAGTTCTTATTAATGCAAGAGCATTGGAGTTACCAACATATGTTATGTCAAGTTTTCTGCTTCTCTGGAATTATTTGAAAAATTATCGAGTCTCATTGCAAGCTTGGAGCACAAATCCGCCTAATAGAGGAATGCACAGAGCAAATAAGATCAGCTCCCACTTATTTTCAAGAAATCATAGCTGAATGGAATCTTTTCTGGTGCAGAACCTACTTCCGTAGTTGTCCACAATCTTAAGATCAGAGTTTTAGTAAGCAAATTGAGAACTCAATCATTTACACCAATTTCTTGAAGAATAACTATTACCTTAGAAATTCTATAGTTTTGGCCAATCTTTCATAACCAAATATAAACCCAAAATTCTAACAAGTGAATTACGAAGACATAGCAAAACAAATCATAGCAGAAATGTAAACAGAACACATAGATAGAATAAGGTAGAAAAGTTCGATTTCCGATACAAAGCTCTGATGGATTTTTGGATGTTCTCTCCAACTTACTAAAATAGCCTAAACTTTTTATGTGTTAAGAGATATGTTAAAACCGTGTATGTTGCTGAATACAAAGACAGAGTAATTAAATATAAAGTTAAAACTAGTAAGAGCTAATCTTATAATTATGTGAGAGTTTTGGTTTAAAGTCGCCAAGAAATCATGGCGATCTTCTGGCGCTTTGCAGTCGATCGATGATAAGAGTTGTCTGTCGGTCGACATTCATCTCGGATGTTGACTCTGGCTGGTTCAATGAACAGCTACGAGTTTTTTCTATCTTTATCTCCAAAATCACGAGATTTCTCCAAAACATAATCGAATCTGTAAATACTGTAAAAAGACCCCAAAACATAATGAATGGACTCTACAACACTTATATACCATTGGTGAAAAGTGGTCAAATCATGGTATTACACAGAGGATCAAGGAAAGATAGACAAATGCGCATTGCGTGTGCTAGCTCCTCGGTGTTCCACCTATTATTTGTTGATCATAGCCTTTTCTTCTGTAAGGGAGAGCCCCATAAAATTGATGAAGCAATGAAAGTAGTAGATGGTTATGAGAATGCATCATCAATACAGTGTATAAAATTTGAGAAATTTTTGCTCCAATCTGGGAAGAGAGTTCCATAAGATATAAAGAAACCAATTAAAGGTACACTAAGAATTTAGAATGAAAGGGGATAAGGGCATTTATATTTGTATCCTGAAAGAAATAAATGGATCGAAATGCAAATTTTTGCGTTCCTTAAGAAAAAATTCGATCAAAGGATTAGGGGATGGTCTTGCTTGTGGCTGACTAAGGGTGGAAAGGAAGTTCTTATTAAAGCAAGAGCATTGGAGTTACAACCATATGTTATGTCAAGTTTTCTGCTTCTCTGGAAATATTTGAAAAATTATCGAGTCTCATTGCAAGCTTTTGGTGGAGCACAAATCCGCCTAATAGAGGAATGCACAGAGCAAATTAGATCAGCTCCCACTTATTTTCAAGAAATTATAGCTGAATGGAATCTTTTCTGGTGCAGAACCTACTTCCGTAGTTGTCCACAATCTTAAGATCAGAGTTTTAGTTAGCAAATTGAGAACACAATCATTTACACCAATTTCTTGAAGAATAACTATTACCTTAGCAATTCTATAGTTTTTGCCAATCTTTCATAACCAAATATAAACCAAAAATTCTAACAAGTGAATTACGAAGATATAGCAAAACAAATCATAGTAGCAATCTAAACAGAACACATAGATAGAATAATGTAAAAAAGTTCGAGTTCCAATACAAAGCTCTGATGGAGTTTTGGATGTTCTCTCCAACATACTAAAATAGCCTAAACTTTTTGATTTGTTAAGAGATATGTTAAAAGCGTGTCTGTTGCCGAATACAAAGACAGAGCAATTAAATCTAAAATAAAAACTAGTAAGGGCTAATATTGTAATTATGTGAGAGCTTTGGTTTAATATCGGCTAGGAATCATGGCGAGCCTCTGGCGCTTCGCTGTCGATCGACGATAAGAGGTTTTTTTCGATCGACATTCCTCTCGGATCTTAATTCTGGCTGGTTCAACGAACAGCTTCGAGTTTTTTCTATCTTTATCTCCAAAATCACGAGACTTCCCCAAAACATAATTGAATATGTAAATACTCTAAAAAGACCCAAAAACATAATGAATGGACTCTAAAAGACTTATATACCATTGGTAAAAAGTGGTCAAATTATGGTACTTCACAGAGGATTAAGGAAAGATAGACAGAATGCGCATTGCGTGTGCTAGCTCCTCGGTGTTCCACGTATTATTTGTTGATGATAGCCTTTTCTTCTGTAAGGGAGAGCCCCGTGAAATTGATGAAGCAATGAAAGTAGTAGATGGTTATGAGAATGCATCATCAATACAGTGTAAAAAATTTGAGAAATCTTTGCTCCAATCTGGGAAGAGAGTTCCATAAGATATAAAGAAACCAATTAAGGGTACACTAAGCAGTTAGAATGAAAGGGGTAAGGGCATTTATATTTGTATCCCGAAAGAAATAAATGGATCGAAATGCAAATTTTTGCGTTCCTTAAGAAAAAATTTGATCAAAGGATTAGTGGATGGTCTTGCTTGTGGCTGACTAAGGGTGGAAAGGAAGTTCTTATTAAAGCAAGAGCCTTTGAGTTACCAACATATGTTATGTCAAGTTTTCTGCTTCTCTGGAAATATTTGAAAAATTATCGAGTCTCATTGCAAGCTTTTGGTGGAGCACAAATCCGCCTAATAGAGGAATGCACAGGGCAAATAATATCAGCTTCCACTTATTTTCAAGAAATCATAGCTGAATGGAATCTTTTGTGGTGAAGAACCTACTCCCGTAGTTGTCCACAATCTTAAGATCAGATTTTTAGTTAGCTAATTAAGAACACAATCATTTACACCAATTTCTTGAAGAATAACTATTACCTTAGAAATTCTATAGTTTTGGGCAATCTTTGATAACCAAATATAAACCCAAAATTCTAACAAGTGAATTACGAAGACATAGCAAAACAAATCATAGCAGAAATGTAAACAGAACACATAGATAGAATAAGGTAGAAAAGTTCGAGTTCCGATACAAAGCTCTGATGGAGTTTTGGATGTTCTCTCCAACTTACTAAAATAGCCTAAACTTTTTTATGTGTTAAGAGATATGTTAAAAGCATGTGTGTTGCCGAATACGAAGACAGAGTAATTAAATATAAAGTTAAAACTAGTAAGAGCTAATCTTATAATTATGTGAGAGTTTTGGTTTAAAATCGCCAAGAAATCATGGCGAGCTTCTGGCGCTTCGCTGTCGATCGATGATAAGAGTTGTCTGTCGATCGACATTCATCTCGGATGTTGACTCTCGCTGGTTCAATGAACAGCTCCGAGTTTTTCCTATCTTTATCCCCAAAATCACAAGATTTTTCCAAAACATAATCGAATCTAAAAATACTCTAAAAAGACCCCAAAACATAATGAATGGACTCTGAAATACTTATATACCATTGGTAAAAAGTGGTCAAATCATGGTATTTCACTGAGGATCAAGGAAAGATAGACAGAATGCGCAATGCGTGTGCTAGCTCCTCGGTGTTCCACGTATTATTTGTTGATCATATCCTTTTCTTCTGTAAGGGAGAGCCCCGTGAAATTGATGAAGCAATGAAAGTAGTAGATGGTTATGAGAATGCATCATCAATACAGTGTATAAAATTTGAGAAATCTTTGCTCCAATATGGGAAGAGAGTTCCAGAAGATATAAATAAACCAATTAAGGGTACACTAAGCAGATAGAATGAAGGGGGTAAGGGCATTTATATTTTTATCCCGAAAGAAATAAATTGATCGAAATGCAAACTTTGGCATTCCTTAAGAAAAAATTCGATCAAAGGATTCATGGATGGTCTTGTATGTGGCTGACTAAGGGTGGAAAGGAAGTTCTTATTAAAGCAAGAGCATTGGAGTTACCAACATATGTTATGTCAAGTTTTCTGCTTCTCTGGAAATATGTGAAAAATTATCGAGTCTAATTGCAAGCTTTTGGTGGAGCACATATCCGCCTAATAGAGGAATGCACAGAGAAAATTAGATCAGCTNTTTTAGTCTGCAAATTGAGAACACAATCATTTACACCAATTTCTTGAAGAATAACTTTCACCTTAGCAATTCTATAGTTTTGGCCAATCTTTCATAACCTAATATAAACCGAAAATTCTAACAAGTGAATTACGAAGATATAGCAAAACAAATCATAGCAGCAATCTAAACAGAACACATAGATATAATAAGGTAGAAAAGTTCGAGTTCCAATACAAAGCTCTGATGGAGTTTTGGATGTTCTCTCCCACTTACTAAAATAGCCTAAACCTTTTGATTTGTTAAGAGATATGTTAAAAGCGTGTGTGTTGCCGAATACAAAGACAGAGCAATTAAATATAAAATTAAAACTACTAAGGGTTAATATTGTAATTATGTGAGAGTTTTGGTTTAAAGTCTAGGAATCATGGTGAGCCTCTGGCGCTTCGCTGTCGATTGACGATAAGAGGTGTCTCTCGATCGACATTCATCTCGGATGTTGATTCTGGCTGGTTCAATGAACAGCTTCGAGTTTTTTCTATCTTTATCTCCAAAATCACAAATTTCCCCAAAACATAATCGAATCTGTAAATACTCTAAAAAGAACCCAAAACATAATGAATGGACTCTAAAACACTTATATACCATTGGTAAAAAGTGGTCAAATCATGGTATTTGACAGAGGATCAAGGAAAGATAGAAAGAATGCGCATTGCGTGTGCTAGTTCCTCGGTGTTCCACGTATTATTTGTTGATGATAGCCTTTTATTCTGTAAGGGAGAGCCCTGTGAAATTGATGAAGCAATGAAAGTTGTAGATGGTTATGAGAATGCATCATCAATACAGTGTATAAAATTTGAGAAATCTTTGCTCCAATCTGGGAAGAGAGTTCGAGAAGATATAAAGAAACCACTTAAGGGTACACTAAGCAGTTAGAATGAAGGGGGGTAAGGGCATTTATATTTGTATCCCGAAAGAATTAAATGGATCGAAATGCAAATTTTTGCGTTCCTTAAGAAAAAATTCGATCCAAGGAATATTGGATGGTCTTGTATGTGGCTGACTAAGGGTGGAAAGGAAGTTCTTATTAAAGCAAGAGCATTGGAGTTACCAACATATGTTATGTCAAGTTTTCAGCTTCTCTGGAAATATGTGAAAAATTATCGAGTCTCATTGCAAGCTTTTGGTGGACCACAAATCCGCCTAATAGAGGAATGCACAGAGAAAATTAGATCAGCTCCCACTTATTTTCAAGAAATCATAGCTGAATGGAATCTTTTCTAGTGCAGAACCCACTTCCGTAGTTGTTCACAAACTTAAAATCAGAGTTTTAGTTTGCAAATTGAGAACACAATCATTTACACCAATTTCTTGAAGAATAACTATCACCTTAGCAATTCTATAGTTTTGGCCAGCCTTTCATAACCAAATATAAACCCAAAATTCTAACAAGTAAATTACGAAGATATAGCAAAACAAATCATAGCAGCAATCTAAACAGAACACACAGATAGAATAAAGTAGAAAAGTTCGAGTTCCAATACAAAGCTTTGATGTAGTTTTGGATGTTCTCTCCAACTTACTAAAATAGCCTAAACTTTTTGATTTGTTAAGAGATATGTTAAAAGCGTGTGTGTTGCCAAATACAAAGACAGAGCAATTAAATATAAAATGAAAACTAGTAAGGGCTAATATTGTATGTGAGAGTTTTGGTTTAAAGTCGGCTAGGAATCATGGTGAGCCTCTGGCGCTTCGCTGTCGATCGACTATAAGGGGTGTCTCTCGATCGACATTCATCTCGGATGTTGATTCTGGCTGGTTCAATTAACAGCTTCGAGTTTTCTCAATCTATATATCCAAAATCACGAGTTTACCCAAAACATAATCGAATCTGTAAATACTCCAAAAAGACCCCAAAACATAATGAATGGACTCTAAAACACTTATAAACCATTGGTAAAAAGTTGCCAAATCATGGTATTTCACAGGGGATCAAGGAAAGATAGAAAGAATGCGCAATCCGTGTGCTAGCTCCTCGGTGTTCCACGTATTATTTGTTGATCATATCCTTTTCTTCTGTAAGGGAGAGCCCCGTGAAATTGATGAAGCAATGAAAGTAGTAGATGGTTATGAGAATGCATCATCAATACAGTGTATAAAATTTGAGAAATCTTTGCTCCAATATGGGAAGAGAGTTCCAGAAGATATAAATAAACCAATTAAGGGTACACTAAGCAGATAGAATGAAGGGGGTAAGGGCATTTATATTTTTATCCCGAAAGAAATAAATTGATCGAAATGCAAACTTTGGCAGTCCTTAAGAAAAAATTTGATCAAAGGATTCGTGGATGGTCTTGTATGTGGCTGACTAAGGGTGGAAAGGAAGTTCTTATTAAAGCAAGAGCATTGGAGTTACCAACATATGTTATGTCAAGTTTTCTGCTTCTCTGGAAATATGTGAAAAATTATCGAGTCTAATTGCAAGCTTTTGGTGGAGCACATATCCGCCTAATAGAGGAATGCACAGAGAAAATTAGATCAGCTNTTTTAGTCTGCAAATTGAGAACACAATCATTTACACCAATTTCTTGAAGAATAACTTTCACCTTAGCAATTCTATAGTTTTGGCCAATCTTTCATAACCTAATATAAACCGAAAATTCTAACAAGTGAATTACGAAGATATAGCAAAACAAATCATAGCAGCAATCTAAACAGAACACATAGATATAATAAGGTAGAAATGTTCGAGTTCCAATACAAAGCTCTGATGGAGTTTTGGATGTTCTCTCCCACTTACTAAAATAGCCTAAACCTTTTGATTTGTTAAGAGATATGTTAAAAGCGTGTGTGTTGCCGAATACAAAGACAGAGCAATTAAATATAAAATTAAAACTACTAAGGGTTAATATTGTAATTATGTTAGAGTTTTGGTTTAAAGTCTAGGAATCATGGTGAGCCTCTGGCGCTTCGCTGTCGATTGACGATAAGAGGTGTCTCTCGATCGACATTCATCTCGGATGTTGATTCTGGCTGGTTCAATGAACAGCTTCGAGTTTTTTCTATCTCTATCTCCAAAATCACAAATTTCCCCAAAACATAATCGAATCTGTAAATACTCTAAAAAGAACCCAAAACATAATGAATGGACTCTAAAACACTTATATACCATTGGTAAAAAGTGGTCAAATCATGGTATTTGACAGAGGATCAAGGAAAGATAGAAAGAATGCGCATTGCGTGTGCTAGTTCCTCGGTGTTCCACGTATTATTTGTTGATGATAGCCTTTTATTCTGTAAGGGAGAGCCCCGTGAAATTGATGAAGCAATGAAAGTTGTAGATGGTTATGAGAATGCATCATCAATACAGTGTATAAAATTTGAGAAATCTTTGCACCAATCTGGGAAGAGAGTTCGAGAAGATATAAAGAAACCACTTAAGGGTACACTAAGCAGTTAGAATGAAGGGGGGTAAGGGCATTTATATTTGTATCCCGAAAGAATTAAATGGATCGAAATGCAAATTTTTGCGTTCCTTAAGAAAAAATTCGATCCAAGGATTATTGGATGGTCTTGTATGTGGCTGACTAAGGGTGGAAAGGAAGTTCTTATTAAAGCAAGAGCATTGGAGTTACCAACATATGTTATGTCAAGTTTTCAGCTTCTCTGGAAATATGTGAAAAATTATCGAGTCTCATTGCAAGCTTTTGGTGGACCACAAATCCGCCTAATAGAGGAATGCACAGAGAAAATTAGATCAGCTCCCACTTATTTTCAAGAAATCATAGCTGAATGGAATCTTTTCTAGTGCAGAACCCACTTCCGTAGTTGTTCACAAACTTAAAATCAGAGTTTTAGTTTGGAAATTGAGAACACAATCATTTACACCAATTTCTTGAAGAATAACTATCACCTTAGCAATTCTATAGTTTTGGCCAGTCTTTCATAACCAAATATAAACCCAAAATTCTAACAAGTAAATTACGAAGATATAGCAAAACAAATCATAGCAGCAATCTAAACAGAACACACAGATAGAATAAAGTAGAAAAGTTCGAGTTCCAATACAAAGCTTTGATGTAGTTTTGGATGTTCTCTCCAACTTACTAAAATAGCCTAAACTTTTTGATTTGTTAAGAGATATGTTAAAAGCGTGTGTGTTGCCGAATACAAAGACAGAGCAATTAAATATAAAATGAAAACTAGTAAGGGCTAATATTGTATGTGAGAGTTTTGGTTTAAAGTCGGCTAGGAATCATGGTGAGCCTCTGGCGCTTCGCCGTCGATCGACTATAAGGGGTGTCTCTCGATCGACATTCATCTCGGATGTTGATTCTGGCTGGTTCAATTAACAGCTTCGAGTTTTCTCAATCTATATATCCAAAATCACGAGTTTACCCAAAACATAATCGAATCTGTAAATACTCCAAAAAGACCCCAAAACATAATGAATGGACTCTAAAACACTTATAAACCATTGGTAAAAAGTTGCCAAATCATGGTCTTGTATGTGGCTGACTAAGGGTGGAAAGGAAGTTCTTATTAAAGCAAGAGCATTGGAGTTACCAACATATGTTATGTCAAGTTTTCTGCTTCTCTGGAAATATGTGAAAAATTATCGAGTCTAATTGCAAGCTTTTGGTGGAGCACATATCCGCCTAATAGAGGAATGCACAGAGAAAATTAGATCATCTCCCACTTATTTTCAAGAAATCATAGCTGAATGGAATCTTTTCTGGTGCAGAACCTACTTTTGTAATTGTTCACAATCTTAAGATCATAGTTTTAGTCTGCAAATTGAGAACACAATCATTTACACCAATTTCTTGAAGAATAACTTTCACCTTAGCAATTCTATAGTTTTGGCCAATCTTTCATAACCTAATATAAACCAAAAATTCTAACAAGTGAATTACGAAGATATAGCAAAACAAATCATAGCAGCAATCTAAACAGAACACATAGATATAATAAGGTAGAAAAGTTCGAGTTCCAATACAAAGCTCTGATGGAGTTTTGGATGTTCTCTCCCACTTACTAAAATAGCCTAAACCTTTTGATTTGTTAAGAGATATGTTAAAAGCGTGTGTGTTGCCGAATACAAAGACAGAGCAATTAAATACAAAATTAAAACTACTAAGGGTTAATATTGTAATTATGTGAGAGTTTTGGTTTAAAGTCTAGGAATCATGGTGAGCCTCTGGCGCTTCGCTGTCGATTGACGATAAGAGGTGTCTCTCGATCGACATTCATCTCGGATGTTGATTCTGGCTGGTTCAATGAACAGCTTCGAGTTTTTTCTATCTTTATCTCCAAAATCACGAATTTCCCCAAAACATAATCGAATCTGTAAATACTCTAAAAAGAACCCAAAACATAATGAATGGACTCTAAAACACTTATATACCATTGGTAAAAAGTGGTCAAATCTTGGTATTTGACAGAGGATCAAGGAAATATAGAAAGAATGCGCATTGCGTGTGCTAGTTCCTCGGTGTTCCACGTATTATTTGTTGATCATAGCCTTTTCTTCTGTAAGGGAGAGCCCCGTGAAATTGATGAAGCAATGAAAGTAGTAGATGGTTATGAGAATGCATCATCAATACAGTGTATAAAATTTGAGAAATCTTTACTCCAATATGGGAAGAGAGTTCCAGAAGATATAAAGAAACCAATTAAGGGTACACTAAGCAGTTAGAATGAAGGGGGGTAAGGGCATTTATATTTGTATCCCGAAGGAAATAAATGGATCGAAATGAAAATTTTTGCGTTCCTTAAGAAAAAATTCGATCAAAAGGATTATTGGATGGTCTTGTATGTGGCTGACTAAGGGTGGAAAGGAAGTTCTTATTAAAGTAAGAGCATTGGAGTTACCAACATATGTTATGTCAAGTATTCTGCTTCTCTGGAAATATGTGAAAAATTATCGAGTCTCATTGCAAGCTTTTGGTGGAGCACAAATCCGCCTAATAAAAGAATGCAGAGAGCAAATTAGATCAGCTCCCACTTATTTTCAGGAAATCATAGCTGAATGGAATCTTTTCTGGTGCAGAACCTACTTCCGTAGTTGTCCACAATCTTAAGATCAGAGTTTTAGTTTGCAAATTGACAACACAATCATTTACACCAATTTCTTGAAGAATAACTATCACCTTATCAATTCTATAGTTTTGGCCAATCTTTCATAACCAAATATAAACCCAAAATTCTAACAAGTGAATTACGAAGATATAGCAAAACAAATCATAGCAGCAATCTAAACAGAACACTTAGATAGAATAAGGTAGAGAAGTTCGAGTTCCAATACAAAGCTCTGATGGAGTTTTGGATGTCTCTCCAACTTACTAAAATAGCATAAATTTTTTGATGTGTTAAGAGATATGTTAAAAGCGTGTATGTTGTCGAATACAAAGACCGAGTAATGAAATATAAAGTTAAAAATACTAAGGGCTAATCTTGTAATTATGTGAGAGTTTTGGTTTAAAGTCAGCAAGAAATCATGGTGAGCTTCTGGCGCTTCGCTGTCGATCGACGATAAAAGGTGTATGTCGGTCAACATTCATTTCGGATGTTGACTCTGGCAGGTTCAATGAACAACTTCGTGTTTTTGCTATCTTTATCTCCAAAATCACGAGATTTCTCCAAAACGTAATCAAATCTGTAAATACTCTAAAAAGACCCCAAAACATAATGAATGGACTCTAAACCACGTATATACCATTGGTAAAAAGTTGTCAAATCATGGTATTTCACATAGAATTAAGGAAAGATAGACAGAATGTGCATTGCGTGTGCTAGCTCCTCGGTGTTCCACGTATTATTTGTTGATGATAGCCTTTTCTTCAGTAAGGGAGAGCCCCGTGAATGTGATGAAGCAATGAAAGTAGTAGGTTGTTATGAGAATGCATCATCAATACAGTATATAAATTTGAGAAATATTTGCCCAATCTGGGAAGAGAGTTCCAGAAGATATAAAGAAACCAATTAAGGGTATGTGAAACAGTTAGAATGAAGGGGGTAAGGGCATATATATTTGTATCCCGGAGGAAATAAATGGATCGAAATGCAAATTTTGCGTTCCTTAAGAAAAAATTCGATCAAAGGATTAGTGGATGGTCTTGTATTTGGCTGACTAAAGGTGGAAAAGAAGTTCTTATTAAAGCAAGAGCATTGGAGTTACCAACATATGTTATATCACAGAGAATCAAGGAAAGATAGACAGAATGCGCATTGCGTGTGCTAGCTCCTCGGTGTTCCACGTATTATTTGTTGATCATAGCCCTTTCTTCTGTAAGGGAGAGCCTCGTGAAATTGATGAAGCAATGAAAGTACTAGATGGTTATGAGAATGCATCATAAATACAGTGTATATAATTTAAGAAATCTTTGCTCCAATCTGGGAAGAGAGTTCCAGAAGATATAAAGAAACCAATTAAGGGTACACTAAGCAGTTAGAATGAAGGGGGTAAGGGCATTTATATTTGTATCCCGAAAGAATTAAATGGATCGAAATGCAAACTTTTGCGTTCCTTAAGAAAAAATTCGATCAAAGGATTAGTGGATGGTCTTGTATTTGGCTGACTAAAGGTGGAAAAGAAGTTCTTATTAAAGCAAGAGCATTGGAGTTACCAACATATGTTATGTCAAGTTTTCTGCTTCTCTGAAAATATGTGAAAAATTATCGAGTCTCATTGCAAGCTTTTGGTGGAGCACAAATCCGCCTAATAGAGGAATGCACAGAGCAAATAAGATCAGCTCCCACTTATTTTCTGGAAATCATAGCTGAATGGAATCTTTTCTGGTGCATAACCCACTTCCGTAGTTGTTCACAATCTTAAGATCAGAGTTTTAGTTTGGAAATTGAGAACACAATCATCTACACCAATTTCTTGAAGAATAACTATCACCTTAGCAATTCTATAGTTTTGGCCAATCTTTCATAACCAAATATAAACCCAAAATTCTAACAAGTAAATTACGAAGATATAGCAAAACAAATCATAGCAGCAATCTAAACAGAACACATAGATAGAATAAGGTAGAAAAGTTCGAGTTCGAATACAAAGCTCTGATGGAGTTTTGGATGTTCTATCCAACTTACTAAAATAGCCTAAACTTTTTGATTTGTTAAGAGATATGTTAAAAGCGTGTGTGTTGCCGAATACAAAGACAGAGCAATAAAATATATAGTTAAAACTAGTAAGGGCTAATCTTGTAATTATGTGAGAGTTTTGGTTTAAAGTCGGCTAGGAATCAAGGAGAGCCTCTGGCGCGTCACTGTCGATCGACGATAAGAGGTGTCTATCGATCAACAATCATCTCGGATGTTGACTCTGGTTGGTTCAATGAACAGCTCAGAGTTTTTTCTATCTTTATCTCCAAAATCACGAGATTGCTCCAAAACATAATCAAATCTGTAAATACTCTAAAAAGACCCCAAAACATAATGAATGGACTCTAAACCACGTATATACCATTGGTAAAACGTTGTCAAATCATGGTATTTCACATAGAATTAAGGAAAGATAGACAGATTGTGCATTGCGTGTGCTAGCTCCTCGGTGTTCCACGTATTATTTGTTGATAATAGCCTTTTCTTCAGTAAGGGAGAGCCCCGTGAATGTGATGAAGCAATGAAAGTAGTAGGTTGTTATGAGAATGCATCATCAATACAGTGTATAAATTTGAGAAATATTTGCTCCAATCTGGGAAGAGAGTTCCAGAAGATATAAAGAAACAAATTAAGGGTACACTAAGCAGTTAGAATGAAGGGGGTAAGGGCATT
>CAKOAT010231377.1:53806-91749 GCA_932364175.1 Eruca vesicaria subsp. sativa | reverse complement strand
CTCCAATACACTTTGTTCTTAGTCATTTTCCATTGTTCTCTTAATTCAGATCAAGGATCATCTTTGTAAACTATTTTATTACCAAAAATCAATATAAACAACGTATTCATTCTCTAAGTTCTTAAGGGATTCAGCCCACGATTGTCTTCTCCCCAATCCTAACCTAACCTCAATTAGAAAGTGAGTTTTATCCCTCACAACTACAAAGGGGTAAAAACCTAAGCAGAGTTTGCAACAACAAGTACCATAAAGATTCTGACCACCTAAATCAATCACAAATAATCACTGGTTTACTACTGGTTTACTTCTTCACGCCATTTTTGAAGATGATCAAGATCACAATTTCATTAGACAAGATCATTTGCATCCGGACCTGTGTTTTGAATCCATGGGTGCTATGAGATGATCCATCCACTAGAAATGATGTGACTCTGGTTATAGCTTGCAACACTTAATGGAGGAAGCATAAGTTTTGACAGATTGTTCAAGCTGAGAGAAGAAGCATCACACTTAGGGATGCTAACAGTGGGTAATTACCCATAGGGTACCCTAAACCCAACTAAAATTTTGAGCGCAAAACCCTTTATATTTACTTTTAAAGTTGTAACACCTGCATTTTCCAAAATAATAAATAAATAATAATATCTGAAATCTCCATTTATTAAAACGCATAAATCATCTCCAAACTCCATAAATCCAAATAACATAATAAATCTAAAAAATATCGATACAAACATAAGTCTGAAAATAAATAAATAAAACTCCCAAAAGCACCAGTCTGAAATGATCACTCCAGATCGTCAGTATCACCTGAAATGGGGGAAGAAAGAGGGGTGAGTAACATGGGAGTCACTCAGTGAGGTATAAGATGCTAAACACGCAAATCGCTGACTAAGAAAATAGAACTCCCACTATGGAAGTTTAGCTCTAACATGAACAAACATAATGCCTAACGCATCACAAAAAACAACCAATGCACTCATAGTGTATAGCTAGCCCACACACCCCGCATTCTCCTCATACGGATATATGATACCATAATATGCGTCGATAGTCCAGACATCTCTGAACCCCCGCACTCCACCACTATGCGTCGATATGCAAACGTCTTTGCACCCCGCACCACACAAATATGCGTCGCTAGCCCAAACGTCTTTGAGCCCCCGCACTCCAATATGCGTCGATAGCCCGGATATCTCCGAACCCCCGCATTCATATACGTCGATAGCTCAGATTTCTCTGGCCCCCGTACTCATATACGTCGATAGCTCAGATTGCTCTGGCCCCCGTACTCATCACATAATCCATACTTTATAATATTATATATAAATATATGTATTTAACCATTTAACATCAATTAATACAAACAATAGTTGAATCCTCTAGACCTCCTAATTCCGGTTTACATTTAATAACCTAACTATCAAGCAAGACTCAACCAGACTCAATTCAAACAGACGGATCATGCTTCGAAATCTAAACTAAGATAGGAAGAATTCTACACTAGTATTGGGATTCACGGAATAGACCCTCACCTTTGCCACTGGCTAGAATGATCAACGGAAGGTGGTCAACTGACGTCAACTGCAACACGAAGGAATCAACGACTTAGGTTCAGAGTCTCAGGAAATAAAGTTTCCTAAAATAGAAAATTTCCTAAAATAGAACCTTTCCTAAATATCAGCTTTCCTAAAATGGCGGTTTCCTAAACTAGAAATTCCTCTAACTAGAACTTCCCAAAACTAGAAATAGAGAGGCGATAAACTTACCGGAACTATCGCCCAAAAACTCGCCCGGGAACCCGACCGAAACTCTCGTCAGAAAATTACTTAGTGACTGGTCATCGAATAATTCAACAACTTGTCTCACGCAAAGAAATACTTTGACTTGATGAGAATAAAAGAGAAGGGGGAAGTTTATTATATAGGGGAAGGGAAAGAAGGTTAATTTTCTAAACTTCCAATGTGGGACAAAATAACCTACACATGGATTTTAATTATATAAGTAAATGGGCCATCCCCCCCCCCCCATGGGTCACGGTCGTTACAAAAGTCTTGATTTAAAATTACCGTATCGGGTTTCGGGTACCCGTTGGATTATTTTTTTTAAAAGCTATGTAATCACTGCCTTCAGAGGAAGACTGAAATCGAGAAGAAAAAAATTGTGAGTTTTTGAAACCTTTCAGCACTATTACTACATTATTCTCGAGCGTTAGATATCCCACATCTAATGCCTATTTTCTGCATGTGTGGAAAATTGAGAACTTGTTGGTGAAGTTTGCTAATGATGAAGATACTGTAGTGAAAGAGATGGCTAAGAAAATGAAAAGTAAGTTTTCTAAGTATTGGGATGAATACAGTCTCATTCTAGCTATGGCAGCAGTTTTAGATCCTAGTTTGAAGCTCCAAATACTTAGAACAGATTATGACAAAGTGGATCCGAGAACTGCTGAAAGAAAAGTTAAAGTTGTTAAGAAGAATTTGAAATCTCTTTATCAAGACTATCGAACTAAGTTTTGTAGTTCTTCTTCAACCTCTTCAGCAACACCAACTCCACATGAGCTTCTTACTGAATCACCATTAGAAGATGATCTAAATTATGTAAGTCTTCTTCAGTTTATATATTTATATCATAATCTTTTTATCTATCTAATGTGTTGCTTATTTACTACATTACATAGGATCTGTTTGAACTTGAGCAGAGCATCCAGCCTGGTCTAGACAATAAGAAGACAATTTTAAAGATTTATTTAGAAGAACCCAGGCTAGATTTGAGGTCTTTTACTGACACTGAGGTTTTAGAATATTGGAAAGACCAAGGACAGCGCTTTGGCGATCTAGCTTCACGCTCTTGTGATTTGCTCAGCATTCAATTACTATTGTGGCATCAGAATCAGCATTCAGTATTGGAAGGGGGGTGATAAGTCCTTACAGAAACCGTCTCCTCTCAATTGAGGTCCAAGCACTAATTTGTACTCAATATTGGTTAAGAGGTTTTCCTGAATTTGAAGGTAGATTATTAGTTTTGATACTGTGGTTTCTGATTTCATATATGAACTTTTGTGTAATTACAGATTATATTTTATAATTTCAGGTGATGTTGAAGATTATTTTGATGAAGACAAGGACCTAACAACCACCGCAAGTAGTTCTGGAATATGAGTTGAAAACTCTTAGGTACTATTATTTTTGTATTATTTTGCATAATAAAATTGCATTGATTCATCTTTTGATTGACCATAGTTTAGATACTCTGAAACTTGAGTGAACAGCTCTCATAGGCTTGTACAATATTAGCTAGCTAACTTGGCCGAGTTTGTATATTGTGTGCTTTCTTGCTGTTTGAATTTGGGATTTTTATAGTGAAACCATATTTGATTTATCACTGATTGATTTACACATGTGTGTACGGGCTTCTTGTAATCAGTATTGGTTTTGTGCAGAAATGTCACGGGAAGAAAAGGGATATCAAGAAGTTCCATGGTTGCTGCTGCATGCCGTCCTCCTTACAATTATATACAATCGGCTTCCGTTGATTTAGCATGTACCACTTTCTTAGGTGCATATGAATTGGTACGTCAAAATCCGATTGGTATGAAACATTGTTATGGTGTAGAGCTATATATTTTGCTAATAATTCTGCAGTTCAGTTAAAAACTACAATTAAATTTTGTGCCACTTTAATGCTATCTTCTGCGGTTCAATTGGTTCACCATGTCTCCACTGAACCCATGTTCTCTAAATGGCCCCTTTCCACTTTCTGTCTCCACTGAACCCATGTTCTCGACATAAAACTACAATTAAATTTTGTGCAGTTCACTTTCGTTTTCTTTTGTCTACCTGTCATATTTGTCTTTTTTTTTTGTCTTTTTCGGTTGTTTAGTTTTTCCCATTCAAATTCACATTTTCCATAATTTGCTATAATAAATATTTGAAAATTTTTAATTTACTTTATTTGTTAGTTGGGTTTTTCTTTTTTTTTAATAAAATTTCAAATTTATTAATCATGAAAAAGAATAGACATACAAAAAGAAGAAAAAATCAATTAACTCCTACAAACTGAAAGATCAGGAGATAACTAAAAGAAATATATGATGTTCAAAGATCAGATCGTAACTTCAAACTAACCTCTCATGAGACCCTCCATTTTATGACCAACTCGATAACCAAGTGATGTGATTCTGTTCCTCATGGTCTTGTCAATTTGAGTAGCAGAGATAGAAAGTATTTTGGATTTTTTTGAATTATAATTCCTTTTAATAAAGCTGTGATACACTGCCATTTTTACTTTTTTGAATTATAATTCTTTTTATATTTATCACTGTGCTAAATGTTAGCTTTTTAAAAAAGCATTCTTTTGCTTCAAATTAATAGATTTTTTTTTTAATTTCTACATTAAAATTTTGAACTATAAGTACATCATTCGTGAATAACAATTAATAATTTTAAATCAATAATAATTTCATAAATTTCTAAAAAAATTTTTGACAACATCATAAAGAGTAAACTAAGAACTACTCGTTGCCGGTTCATAGAACCAAGCCGGGGGCATAGAATCGACATAGAACATATTAATAATAAATAAAATCAGTAAATTTAAAAATTCATTAATAATAAAAAACCTATTAAATTAATATTTTAAATATTAAATAATATATTTTAATAAACTAATAATTAAATTAAAAAATGATACGTCTCCTTCCAAAATACTTTCTATCTCTGCTACTCATACTGACCTCACTGCAATTTGTTTGGACTTACCTGAAGAGAAAATTGTGGAAGTTACAAACAATTCAGTAAAGTTTTGTTAAAGATTTTTTTTTTTTTTTTTTTTGCAAATTTGGAATTTTTTAATGTAAATTTTGAGACCATAGCAGTAGCGATCCTCAGGAGAAATTAAGGAAGCATGGGCTTCCAGCCTTTTTTGTTTAAGTAATTTATCAGCCAAATTTTTGGGTAAAATAGTAAGTAGCCTAGTGGTTAATAAAAGCTAAAGTAGAAATGTAGATAACATGTTCAGTGTTCAGTCTACAGCAATAGGTCTTATTTTCTAATTGTTTTCAGTCTAAAAATATTCAGGACCGACACCATAAGCCAGTGTTTCACTTGGTTTTTCAAAGACAGGCAGTGGCTCGCGGACAAGAAGTTGTGTTCTTCTTTCTATGAAAGTTTGGGACCTTATTATGTAAATTACTTATATAATTTGGGGGTCATAGGCAACTTCACTTGGTTTTTCCATGACAGCCCCTGGCTCACAGACAAGAAATTGTGTTCTTCTGTCTGTGTAAGTGAGAAAACGTCAAGACAATGAACAAAGTCTACGATGTTGTCTACGATACAAAGATTTCTCTTTGGTGAGGAGTTTAAAAGTGCGACTACAAAGGGGTAAAAACCTAAGCAGAGTTTGCAACAACAAGTACCATAAAGATTCTGACCACCTAAATCAATCACAAATAATCACTGGTTTACTACTGGTTTACTTCTTCACGCCATATTTGAAGAAGATCAAGATCACAATTTCATTAGACAAGATCATTTGCATCCGGACCTGTGTTTTGAATCCATGGGTGCTATGAGATGATCCATCCACTAGAAATGATGTGACTCTGGTTATAGCTTGTAACACTTAATGGAGGAAGCATAAGCTTTGACAGATTGTTCAAGCTGAGAGAAGAAGCATCACACTTAGGGATGCTAACAGTGGGTAATTACCCATAGGGTACCCTAAACCCAACTAAAATTTTGAGCGCAAAACCCTTTATATTTACTTTTAAAGTCTTGATTTAAAATTACCGTATCGGGTTTCGGGTACCCGTTGGATTTTTTTTTTTTTAAAGCTATGTAATCACTACCTTCAGAGGAAGAGTGAAATCGAGAAGAAAAAAATTGTGAGTTTTTGAAACCTTTCAGCACTATTACTACATTATTCTCGAGCGTTAGATATCCCACATCTAATGCCTATTTTATGCATGTGTGGAAAATTGAGAACTTATGGATGAAGTATGCTAATGATGAAGATACTGCAGTGAAAGAGATGGCTAAGAAAATGAAAAGTAAGTTTTCTAAGTATTGGGATGAATACAGTCTCATTCTAGCTATGGCAGCAGTTTTAGATTCTAGTTTGAAGCTCCAAATACTTAGAACAGATTATGACAAAGTGGATCCGAGAACTGCTGAAAGAAAGTTGAAGTTGTTAAGAAGAATTTGAAATCTCTTTATCAAGACTATCGAACTAAGTTTTGTAGTTCTTCTTCAACCTCTTCAGCAACACCGACTCCACATGAGCTTCTTACTGAATCACCATTAGAAGATGATCTAAATTATGTAAGTCTTCTTCAGTTTATAAATTTATATCATAATCTTTTTATCTATCTAATGTGTTGCTTGTTTACTACATTACATAGGATCTGTTTGAACTTGAGCAGAGCATCCAGCCTGGTCTAGAAAATAAGAAGACAACTTTAAAGATTTATTTAGAAGAACCCAGGCTAGATTTGAGGTCTTTTACTGACACTGAGATTTTAGAATATTGGAAAGACCAAGGACAGCGCTTTGGCGATCTAGCTTCACGCGCTTGTGATTTGCTCAGCATTCAATTACTATTGTGGCATCAGAATCAGCATTCAGTATTGGAAGGGGGGGGGGTGATAAGTCCTTACAGAAACCGCCTCCTCGTCCAAGCACTAATTTGTACTCAATATTGGTTAAGAGGTTTTTCTGAATTTGAAGGTAGATTATTAGTTTTGATATTGTGGTGTCTGATTTCATATATGAACTTTTGTGTAATTACAGATTATATTTTATAATTTCAGGTGATGTTGAAGATTATTTTGATGAAGACAAGGACCCAACAACCACCGCAAGTAGTTCTGGAATATGAGTTGAAAACTCTTAGGTACTATTATTTTTGTATTATTTTGCATAATAAAATTGCATTGATTCATCTTTTGATTGACCATAGTTTAGATACTCTGAAACTTGAGTGAACAGCTCTCATAGGCTTGTACAATATTAGCTAGCTAACTTGGCCGAGTTTGTATATTGTGTGCTTTCTTGCTGTTTGAATTTGGGATTTTTATAGTGAAACCATATTTGATTTATCACTGATTGATTTACACATGTGTGTACGGGCTTCTTGTAATCAGTATTGGTTTTGTGCAGAAATGTCACGGGAAGAAAAGGGATATCAAGAAGTTCCATGATCGTTGAAGAGGAATAAACTATATTCTCAATCATCTTTTGAATGTTTTGTTTGTTTTTCACAAACCAGTATCCCACCGGTGTTTTGAAACTCAGCTTATCTCTTGTTGTCTTTTTATTTATGCTCTAAGTTTGTTGCTCTATCTATTATTTCTCACTTAGTGAAAACGTGTTGGAATCTAATATCGTGAAAAGAGAATGTTACTGAAATCGAGAAAAAAATCATGAAAGTTTGCATCAAAACTAATAAGAATGTTGGAGACATCAGATACAAGATAGTAGCATTTTCTTTTCATATTACAAGTGTGACTAATGGCTTCCATAAATGCTTGTCATAGAGTTAACAACTTCCACAAATGCTTGTCTGCAAACACGAGCTATAGCATGACTGAAAATTAATCAAATTGTATACAAAAACATAATTAAAATTAACTATTCACTACATAAAAATTTAGTTTATAATTATAAAGTTTTGACTAAAAACTACAAAACTTTTTTTTTTAAATAGAGAGGGTTTTTGGCGGGTACGTGGGTAACCCTAAAGTTATAGGGTTTTTTCGCCGGTTATTCTAATTATACCGGGTTTGTTTCGGGTTTTAGTTTAGGTTATTTTTTGGGCGGGTTTAATTCGGGTTTGGGTAATTTGCCCATTACAACATCCCGTCATACTCTTCATCTCTCCCTTTTCCTCGATGATGAAAAGAGACAATTCCTCTCATACTTGAGCTAAGTTCATGTCTGAAGCTAAGTTGCAGTGAGATGGTCCATACTTGAGCTTCATTATATATATCCTGAACAAACAAAATTGCTTTTTTCAACTAAGAACATGAAAGAGAGAAGTTTTGGTGGATGTTATTACTAATTACTGCAATGAAGAGAGAGTTTGTGGTGTGTATGGTGCAAACCGTACGTGGTGGTGGCGGTGGTCTTTTACTAAGTGAGATTGAGGAAGCTTGTGGGGAACACAGTTTTTCCTTTTAGAGGATCAGTCACAATAAATAAGGGAAGAAAATCTGTTTGTAAATGACTTGGAAAATAAGGTATCAAGTGCAAATGATGGGGCCACAAAAGAGAAAAGAGGTAATGGTTGAGTATGTGAATGGTGCAAAACGTGGCTCTAACAAGCCTTGGGGTCGCAATGTATATATATCATTAGCAAAACTTTAAAACTCTATATTAAGAGTGATAACTGTGGAAGCACCGTGGCCTAGTAGTCAAGGTTTCAAGGTTTCTATATCCATGTCTGGGCTTCGAACCCAAACTATACAATTTCTAGGTTTCAATTCCCGGAGAAAACGAATTATGGAGAAAAGGTTTACAAAGAGATTTTCACATACTGATCAAAGGGAGATTAAGAGAATTTTCTAATGCTTCATTTACACATATTGGATGAGAATTATGTATACTTATCAACATTTACTAGCGGGTATATACTACGATATAACAGGAACTAGATTCCGATTGAGAAATACTGGGACCAGTTTTGATTAGGCGAACAAGGCGATATATTTTCTTATGTGTGTGTAGTCATCTTCGCTATAGTACTCATCTAGATTGATTATATTCTTCTTCTTCTTTTTTCTGTCACTGGTCATATATTCTTTTTTTTTTTTTTTTTTGAATTGAATGTTAAATTTAACTCAAAAGAAAAAACCTTGTTACACAAGTGTACTTGTCCAAACTTTGCTAAAAAGAGAAAATGAAACTCAAATCAATAAAAACTCTTAACTCTTCAAACCTTCATACTTCCTCTTAAGCTTTCTTCAACCTTCTCCAACAATGTCCAGCACTCACTCCTACATAGACACCCAGCTCTCACTCCTACTGGTCTCCAATCTCTTTCAACCTTCAACACCAGCTCTCACTCCTACTGGCTCCAACTCTCACTCCTACTGGATCACAACCAAATCACAGCACCATCCTATCTAGTAGAGAACCAGAACTGCATCCCTTTCCCAATTATATTATCGCCTTCCCTCTGAATCAGTGTAAGCTTGTTCCTGATATTTTTGTCAAGTAGTTTGATCAAAAGCTCAGCAGGAGCACTAGCCTCCCCATGCTTACGCCTGTTCCGCTCTCGCCAGATCATATAAACCGTTGCTTGCAACATATACTTAAAAATGAATCTCTGCATCTTGCATCTTATAAGACCCCTCAGCATCCGTTTAATCTCCTCCCATCTCACAGTATATTGGTCCCTCAGTATCCCCTTCATTAGCATTTCCCAAATCTGAGAGGAGTAACTACATTCAAAAAATAAATGCTCAATAGTCTCCAATGGTTCGTTGCAGAAAAAGCAGTTTTCATTTGCATTGTTATTCCAATTTCTCATCATCTCCCCTGTTGCAAGCCTCCTCCTCATGGCCATCCACAAAATGAAAGAGTACTTAGGTGTGGAGTACTTGAACCAAACGGTACCAGCCCAATCGCAAAGGATTTTCTTTTCCCTGATAACATTCCACGTTTCTTTAGAAGAGAAGATATTCTTACTTAGTCCCTTGATGTTAATTCATAAGGATACATCCTCAACAGCAACCCTACTGTTTCGACTCTTCTCAATCTCTTCCTCCACCTTGTTTAATAACCAGACACGGTGATTCCTCCTCCTATGCATCCAACTATCCTCTACTGTAGCATTGAACGCTATACCCAAATCAATGCGGCTTCCATCACTCAGCAGATCCTTTAAACAACCCAAAGAGGACCAATGCTCAAACCAAAAAGAAGCCTTCTTCCCGTTTTTTACATCAACCCTGTAAAACTTCTTAGCTAGATCCCTGCATTTCAGAATCTTCTTCCACATCCAGGATCCCATTTGTGTTGAATCTTTTACCATCCAGAATGAGCTCTTACGAATCAAGTATATCTTAACCCAGTTAACCCACAATGATTCTGAGGAAAGGATTCTCCAAATCAACTTTAAACAACTCACAGTGTTCATTTCTCTCAAACTCCTTAGACCCAAACCCCCCCTCTTCCTTCGTGCTACAAATATCAGCCCACGAGACCTTCGCCTTCCTGTTATTTAACTCCGGACCTGACCAAAGAAATGCAGAGCATAGCCTCTCAACCTCCTTAATGCAACCACTAGGGAGTCTGAACGCAGCCAACCAGAAATTTGCAAGGCTAGTAATAACAGATTTGATCAATTGGAGTCGCCCTGCATATGAAAGAAAACGACCCGTCCACGAACCTAAACGCTTTCTTATCTTCTCAATCAAGGGCATATAATCGAGAACTGTCATATTTTTTGTTAAGAGAGGAAGGCCAAGGTAGTGAACCGGGAGACTACCTGTTTCAAAAGGAAAGTGCCTAAGGATCTCTTCTTTTTTCTGACTAGAGACACCTGCCAAGAACAGCGTAGATTTCTCCATACTGATCCTAAGCCCCGACATCTTGTCAAACGAGTCAAACACTAGCAGAATCTCCTCAATAGATTCCTTAGTGCCATCTCCAAATATCATCAAATCATCAGCAAAACACAGATGAGTCAAACCGATATTTTTACACTTCGGATGAAACCCAAGTCTTCCTTGTCTTGCTGCCTCATCAATCAACTTTGACAAGACATTCATACAAATTACAAAGAGGTACGGGGATAAAGAGCACCCCTGACGCAACCCCCTCTTGCTCTGAAAATAGCCAGCTAGTTCCCCATTCACTTGCACGGAGAAAGAAGTAGTAGTGACACAAAGAGAGATCCAATGAACAAACCTCTCAGGGAGACCCATTGCCTTCAAAATATTAATTAAGAACGACCATTGGACCGAATCAAACGCTTTGGAAATGTCTATCTTCATAGCACACCTCGGTGAGATTGAGTCTTTGTGATAGTCCTTAACTAACTCTGTCGCCAACAAGACATTCTCCATGAGTAGCCGCTCCTTAATGAAAGCGGATTGGTTCCAAGCAATACACTTCGGCAAGATGACCTTTAACCTCATCGCTAAAATCTTTGAAATCAACTTATATAGAACATTGCAGCATGAAATAGGCCTATAATCTCTCATTACCTTAGCATCACTCTTCTTTGGAACTAAAGCCAAGATGGTAGAGTTAAGACCCTTAGGCAAAAATCCTTTAAGGAAGAAAGACTGCACCGCCACAGTAACACTATCACCGATAACAGCCCAAGCTTCTTTAAAGAATTCCATTGTGTATCCATCTGGCCCCGGGGCTTTACTTCCAGGCATCTTGAATAGGACCTCCTTGATCTCCTCTTTAGTTACTTCCTTCATCAGTTTCTCACAATCAGTATCACTACACTTGAAACCCAATAGATCACTAAGTCTCTCAATAGTTGACCCTTCAAAACCTTGAGGTATCGCAGACAAAAACTCCTCAAAAAAAGAGACAGCTTCAGCTTTGATTTCTTCCGTTGTTGTTACTATTTTCCCATCAGAGCATTGTATCTCATAAATAGAGTTCCTAACCTCCCTTAACTTTGCTGCATTATGGAAAAATCTATTATTCCCATCCCCCACATCCAACCAGAATAGCTTCGATTTTTGTTTTAAGAATTCTTCCTCAATGACAGCAAGTCTCTGCCAACTCTCAAAGGCTTTACCTTCTTCCTTTATATTATCAGTGTTTGGATTCTCTAAGGTAAGCTTCTGCCTCTCACACAAATAGCCCAACGCTTCCCTTGTCCTTCTTGATAAATCCCCCAATTTAAGCTTACTAAGAGATCTCAGCGGTTGCTTAAACGACTTTAAACTCTTAGATAACCTAAAAAGTGCAGATGTTGAGTGAAAAAGCACCTCTTGGTCACTCCAAAACTCTTCAACCAGAGGAAGAAACTCTGGCATCTTAGTGATGGCATTTGTAAATTTGAATGGCCTCCTCTTTCTCTCCTCCTCATTTTCGAAATGGATTCTGCAACGCAAGTGATCTGAGCAACCGCCTCCCTCAAAAACACTGTACACTTTCTTTCCATGGAGCCATTCCTCATTGATTAAAACTCTATCCAACTTTTTACATATTAATCCATCTTCTCTCTTGTTACACCATGTCAACAAAGGACCCTGAAAACCCATATCCGACAATCTGCAAAAATTCGCTACCTGCTGAAATTCTCTCATCCCCACAGGTTGTCTTTGTAGATTACCAAATTCCGAATGCTCATTATCCTCTAATATTTCATTAAAATCTCCCATGATCACCCACCTCTTTTTCCTGAACATTGGAGCCTCATAATGATCTTTAATCTCTGTCCATAACCTTCTTCTTTCCTCTATAGTGTTCAGAGCATAGACAAAAGAACATAGAAACTCCTCTGAATCCCCTGGTAGCAATATCGAACATGTAATTAACTGGTCACTCTTATAAACCGGTGTCACTCGAACTGAATGCTTCCAAATTACCCATAACCTCCCTAGCTTATTATATTCATAATTAGCCATAAACTCCCAGTCTTGAAAAACACTAGAAACAATCCTCATAGCTTTATTTTCCTTCACCCTAGTTTCAATCATACATCCAAAAAGAAAATTATTACTCCTGACCCAACTTCGAACCACATTATGCTTAGTAGATTGGTTGAATCCCCTAATGTTCCAAAAAAACCCTACCATCAGAGATTTTTTGCAGAACCCTTTCCCATAGCCTTAGATTGTCTAGGAAGATTCAACCTCGGCCTACCCCTCCTAGTCACTTTTATTTTCTCACCTACACTCTCTTCAATTTGACTTTGATACAAATCCTCCGCAGTTTCAATCTCCTCTACCTCCGTTACTTCTATCTCATCCATAGTTATCTCATTTCCAAATTCATCCGCAGAGCTTAATGTTGCAAATCTCGAAGGAGTTGCTATAATCTCCTGTGTTGAATGTGTTTTAAGACTTCTACCAGCTTTTTCTATCGAGACTTCTTCCCAAGGATTACCCTCACTATTCTCCAATTTTTTGTTCTCTCCAGTCACTTCCTCATCCCCCTTGTTACCATTCAAGTAAGTTCCACCACTCCACCTTCCACAACTTCAGTATTCTCTAGCTCCTCTATCATATTCGAAGATTCACCCTTAGCTTCCAAATTTCCTTTCTCAACATCATCCTCAATTTTCTTTGCCTTGCAAAATGTATCAAAATGACCCCACCTTCCACATTTTATACATTTCGGAGGCAGCCCTGGATAAGCAAATTTGATAGTAGTGTCAACCCCTTGAATCACATAATCAATCTTTTCTGGAAGTTCTTTAGTCAAATCAGCCATAACAAAAACTTTAGCAACCTTCAAGTTTGAACAAGCCAAAGTATACGGGTGTAAATGATCAGGAACTCCAGTAGCACTCGCGATGAAGCTTAAACCCTCCCAGGAATACATGCTCAGAGGAACATTCGTCACATGTACCCAAAGAGGAGTAAGCCCCGCCTTTGATTCATCCTCCACCGGAGACCAATAAGAAACAACAATCGGAACTCCCGCAACATTCCACACTCCTCTCCCCACCACTTTCCTCCTAATCTTTTCATTTGGTATCCGAATCCTCATTGTATGCTCATCCATCACGTACACATCCAGTTTCTGATTTGTTTCCCCATACGCCCAGATCTTATTGACAATCATGTGTACCTTTGCTACATGAGGTGCCGTCTCCAGAAACCTTGCTATGACAAAGTCATCCCACAGAGGATTTCCCTTCTCAACGATATCCGATGGTACCTCAACCTTCTTCTTCCCTTCCGATTCCGAGATCGCGAAATCGTACTTCTTCAAAACTTGCTTACCCTTCGCTACAGTGACCCAAGGTCCCTTCGGATGATCAATAGTCGGTGGATTATCCGTCGGAATCACCACCGGAGTCGCCTCTACGGCCATCGAGCAGCCGAGAAACGAGAAACTGTAATCTCCTTTTTTTCGCCAAAATCGCCCTTATCAGAACGCAGCGTTTTTAGGTGTAATTGCACCTATCTGGATGTTAAACAACACCCACTGGATCATATATTCTTCTTAATTTGGCTTTTGAAAGACAATTGTAACAGACATGTTGTACTCTGTTATAGGAGAAATGTCTTTAAGATCCCATAAATGAAGAATCACACTGCCTACTTTGCTCCTTTACCAAATGTGTCCAAGTTGTTTGCTTTTAAGATCATCCATGAAACCTGTCACTGTTCAAACAAACCAGAGTTTGTCTCATTGAGAGACTCAGATATTCAATGTAAATTTTACTCAAATCACAATTTAGAAAGTCTTTTTTTTTTAGTATGTGAGCAAATTGTTCAGAACCAAAGTTTGTATCTGCACTTGTGTTGAGTAATAAGAAGAAGAGCCGGTAGTTATTTGATACGAAAACAAAAGAGGAAATGTTATTTTGATTTCTTAGTATGTTCATTTTGAAACTCGTTCTTTTTATAACTAAATTTCATGGGAAGCCATTAGATCCGTAGACTGTAAAAGAAGATAGAAACGGCTTCGAACAAAATCAAAATAGACAGAAAAAAATAATTGTAGACTTGTCTTTAATAGATAATACATCTCACAAAGTATGGCAAAACCATTACAAAACATGAAACAGCTTACATCTCAGATGTATTGTCAACAGAGTTTATTCAAAATACTTCCTAAAACCCCCTGTTTGTACCATCATATACACATTATGGTATAAAACATTAGCAGAAGGAATCAAGCCTGGGCGGTTTGTCCAGCTGCTGCTGCAGCCCCGTTTGTTTTCAGTCGCTTCTCCTTGTAGTCTTTCACAGCTGCTTTGATGGCGTCCTCGGCTAGCATACTGCAATGGAGCTTCACTGGTGGGAGAGAGAGATGCTTGGCAATTTCGCTAGAAAATTACATCACAAAAAGAAAACCACACATTCAATTATTGAGATACTCCATTGTCGTAAAATAGTTATTCTCAGATAACGTGGGCATCTGCTGGAAAACCTTATGTACCACACTAACCAAGTAACAAATAGACCAAGTCTAATTACTGATTTCCTCAAAATACAAAATAACAGTTCAAGCTAAATGGCCGCATATTAACAATCAAAGAGTGAAGACACCCCAAGTTCACGTAATGCAACAACTCAAAACATACTTATGTTAACGCCTTCAGAACACGAACATGAAGACAAAAGCACCTTTTGTCTTCGGTAGTAGTGTATATGACAGATCAGAACAACATTTGTTAACTTGTAAGAGACAAGCAAAGGGTACTTACGTGTTCTTGATGGTCAGAACTTCCTCCATAGCTTTGCCTTTCACCCATTCAGTGGCTATAAACATTACGATTAATCAAACTGTATACCTCAAAAATAGAATCAGACATGCCAGAGAGAAGATAGAACAAGTTGATACCACGCACAAGAACCATAAGAAATAAATCATCGATAAAGGAAAACACTTCACAAGAATCTTTGACAAGGATACATGTCATTACACAAAACCTGACCAATGTGTCAGTCCCAACTCATGCCCTAATTCGAAAATTGCCTCCACAAGAACCAATCAATTTAGATACCTAATCCATCAACGACCAATCAACTTCAAACCCAATTCATCAAAAGCCCAATCAATTTCAAAACTAATTCAACAAGAACCAATAAAAAAACAATCAATTTGAAAACAACAAATCAAATCCGCTAAAGATGGAAACATACCGACAGATGAAGAAGCGATAGCGGAGCCACAACCAAAGGTCTTGAACCTCGCATCAACGATCTGACCAGTCTTCTCATCGACCTTGATCTGAAGCTTCATCACATCACCGCACGCGGGAGCTCCAACGAGGCCCGTACCGATGCTGGGATCGTTCTTATCGAAAGACCCGACGTTGCGGGGGTTATCGTAGTGGTCGATGACGTTCTCGTGGTAGGATCGGGAGATGCCAACGGACCACGGGGTTGATTGGCGTGACGTAAGCCCTAGGGCCTTCTTCGCAGCTTGCCTGAGCATCATCGTCGTCGATTAGGGTTTGTTTGTGTTAGAGAGAGAGGGCCCTTTCCTTTATGGGCTACGAAGAAGGCGGTTCGGTTTAGATTAACGTCGGACACGTGTACGGTTCTCTGATTTTTGTATTTTGTTTTTAATATTTTAGCTAATTAGATAAGACATTTTCTTCCATTTATTTTGTGCCTTTCGAGTTTGGACTTAATTTAAAATAATTAAATATTTTCATTACAAAATGCTGACCATGGATAACTCATAAAAATTACTGTAGAGTAAACAAAACCCTTTTCTGGCCGACAGTTTTCGTTTTTATTTATCGTTGAAGCGGTGACGCTTCATTTGCTTTTCTCTTCTTAGAACAAAAAATAATAATTTGGCAAAACTAGAAAACATTTATCCGACCTGCCGGAATCGAACCAGCGACCTAAAGATTTGCTATCACAGACTACAGTCTTCCGCTCTACCAACTGAGCTAAGGTCGGATGTTGTATCATGTTAACTTTTAATTTATTTATATTCTTTAGTTTTCATGAGATATGCAGCAATCAATGAAACGCCTAATGAACTTTGTCCTCACATCACTAAACAGTGTTTACAGAATCTGGTGGTACATCTTGGTCTCAAACCAGTTTCGTTCCCTCATTGGTCCCGTTCTAAGCAACATTACTCTCCATTTCTCTTCTTGGCTTTACAGTAATGCAATCTTCATCACCTCTTCATCCTATACCAGATAATCACATGTCATCTTCAGACTCTTCTTCTCTATGACTTCGCTCGCTGCTTTACACAATGTAAATCCGCATTTTGTAATTTACACAATACACAATCAATAATGATATGCCAATATGCCATCATATATTTAACATTTTACCCCAAAAAAATGCCATCATATATTTGAAATAATGATACATAGTGAAGAATGTTCGGAAGCTGAACTAAATAAAAGAAAAAAAATTATGAAGGATAAGATATAATATTACAGTACTAGGGGAAGTCTGCGCTTCGTGCGAAATTTGATATTTGTCAACAAAAAAAATTAAAATTGTTTGTAAGTATATTGGACGTGTAATTTTTTTGATTTGGACCTATATGTTGCATGATTCTTTTGCAAATATTGTAGTTTCGTATATGCGCTGTGGAAATGTGATCATATGTCATTGTTTATATTTATGCAAGATTAGAATGAGAATTTTTATACCTTCATCGAAACTTGTTTACCATTTCTCTTTAATTCTTATGTTCAGACCTGGTGCTTGGTAATTATTAAAGAAGTTGAAATGATTTTGAGTTAGTTATCATTTTTGAAATCCTACTCCAACAAAATTACCTAACATATTTTGCTTGGTTATGAAAACAAAATTTACCATTTCTCTTCTAGTAGAAGGAAGTGTTACACCGGTTTTCAATTCAAAGTTGTAGTGGTGACATGTGATACTCTTTTTTCGTACTATTTGCCACATAACATTAAGGTTAGTTACTCTAACTCTACGGAGTGTTTTCTTGATGTGCTTCTAAAAATTGTCAACTTTGTTTGTTTAGTTTTCCTCCAAGTTTCTCCAACATTGGCTAACCAACCATGGACTTTTTCATGCATAACATTATTATATAGGTAAATAGCTCTGTCTTAGAACATGATTATCAATGGTCCTTATCATGGTCTTTATTAATTTTTGGCCCAAAAAATGAAAAAGGAGTAATTTATTAAGGATTGTGTGGGAAAGTCCCAGAATAAGAAGTTTTTGAGCTAGTCTTTAATGCCACGCGTCAACATTATCGTGGTACTCTCTCTCATCTCTCTCTCTCCCGAGTTCGTGAAATTCCTGGGTTTCAAATCCAAATTGTCTGATTGATCTCTCCTCACGTTCTTTATCACTCTCCTCGATCCAGAGAATTTTTGTTTCTGGAGAATTTTGATTTCAAATTCAAATCGAAACCGTCTGATTTCTGGAGAATGTGAATCATTGTTTCTGGAGAATTTTGATTTCGAAGAAGAATAAGAAGAAAAAGCAGTGATTGTGGAAGAGAAGAGGAGATAAAAATGGCGAAGCCTCTGGGTACTACCGGCGAGTTTTTCCGGTGAAGAGATGAATGGAGAAAGCATCCGATGCTCTCGAACCAAATGAGACACGCTCTTCCTGGTCTCGGCATCAGAGTCGCAGCCTTCTTAATAGATTACTTTTATAATATGTTTGATAGTGATTGTGTTCTTAGCATCCGATACTTTTATAATGTGTTTGATAGTGACCCGTTTTCATAGTTGTTCACATTGTTTCTGAAACCTTTCAGATTTGCTTGTAGTTTACTTAGACAAGAGATGAAGGAGATCATCATAAATCTTGACACACCACATATCAAAGCATTGGAGAAAGCTGGAGAAGAAGATGTTATTTTCTGCAGATCATCACCCAAGCAAAAGGCATTGGTAATACTAACGGCACGTTTATGCGTTTATTGAGTTTTAGTATGTTTAGCTGATATAAGATTTGTTTTTCCAGGTTACACGGTTGGTCAAAACTGGGACAGGGAAGACAAGTTTAGCTATTGGAGATGGAGCAAACGATGTTGGAATGCTTCAAGAAGCAGATATAGGTGTTGGAATCAGCGGTGTTGAGGGAATGCAAGCGCTTATGTCTAGCGACAATGCCATTGCTCAGTTCAGATACTCTCGTCCATGGTCACTGGTGTTACTGCAGAATCTCATCCATGGTACAGCTCTTTAGATAAACTCTAATACATCATCACAATTTCTATAACTAGGGTTTTTTTTTTCACTTGGGCAGATATGTTACTTCTTCGACAAGACATCATTTTTGGTGTGACCATCACAAAAATAATTAATTTACTTAGAGACCATTAAAAGTTCTACCAATAATCTACACTTTTTAGATTGTCCCTAACATTTGTCTTTAACACCACAATAATATTAAAATAAGTTAAGGACACTCAATTTGGTCCTATCAATAATCATGTTCTTACAATCACTTTGATGTTTGCGATTTTATAGTTTGAGGTATATTAGTGTTTTATTTTTTGAGAAAAGGGATTTTCGAGGCATATTAGCTTACTTTCTATAAAGTTATAGGGGATATTATATGTTAAGATTTCTTATGATTTTTTTTATTTTGATTGTTTTTAAAAGATATTGATTTTCTGTTATTTTCTATAGTTTTATAATCTTATTTTATTTCCAACTGTTTTACAAATTTATAATTTTTCAGTTTATATTAAACTCAATCATTCCAATAAATAATTCAGTACATACTCTCATAATTTGAATATTTAAGTTTGAATACTTTTAGTTTCACTAATAATATAGTTTCAAAGGAAAAATATAAGTATTCTTACATAACACTATTTGATGCTCGTATAGAAACTATTTATAATTAAATACGAACATAATAAATTGTATAAATTTCACACAACTATTTCTTATAGGTTTATATAATAATATGTAGAAAAAGTTAAAATATATATATATATATATATATATATATATGATAAATGTTCTTTAAGCACCTCTCTCCTCTTAAGCACCTCTCTAAGCACCCTTGGATAAACATGCTCTTAGACTCCTAATAGGACAAGCACGGCACTGCCGGTGAGGCTGAGGCTTTGTCTCTTTCGCCTATTGTTAAACAATTTAATAATAAAAATTGATTTTGAATGTTTGATTTATTTTTAACTAAAAGTAGAATTAACATTTCTTACAACAGTTACACAATTTATTTTACTATAGACTTAAAAGTATAATTATTTTCTTTTAATTTTTATTCTAATTTAACTATAACAATAGGTTACAAAAAGACTTTAAATTACAGTTTATTGGAAAATTTATTTTTGCTCTCAATTATATATTTGTTTCAAGATTTAAATTGTGTTTTATACATTATTTCTTAGAACTAATGATATACACTATATAAAAGAAGTAACTTATTCATTATAACTAAAAATATTTAAAGATATATAAATAAATAATATGAAAATATCTTTTATATAATACATATTTGTTAGAATCTTATATATCAATATAATTTATTATAACTGACTTTTTTGTCACAAAAATAATTATAACTGACTTTTTTGTCACAGAAATAAATATTACTGACTTAACTTATAAAATATAATCCTTGGAATAAATTTATTATATACGGACTTGTGTTGATTATGGTTTATTGTTGAATAAAATTATTTCTTTTCCTTAATAGATATCTCTATATATGCAAAGTTAAATTATGTAAATTGACTATGATAATGATTTAGCATACATGTATCAGGTGTAGATGATAAAGACGTTTGTTACAGACGACGGTTGCTTGATGTTAGACAATTATTACAGAAGACTCAAGGCAAGAAATCTCAGAGAAAGAGGAAACAATTGTTCTGCTTCATTGCCTCTTCAGCAAACTTCAGATGAGTACAGATGCAGTTCATGAATCTCAAATGCCGTTTTGGATAGGATTTGGCAGAGGTCTCTTAGATCACAATACATGTCCTCAGCTATCCTCTCGTAAGCCTCATAATCCAGCAGATGACCAGCATCAGCAGCCAGGATATTGTTGAGCTTTGTTATGTCACCATAGAAACTTAATGAAAACAGTTTCGTCCGGGTCAGCAGCAACAGTCATCTCCACACAATACCTAATAGACATGGTACAATGTTTTAGATACATTGTCATAAAGAAACAACTAAAACCGCTGTGTACCTGAGAACACCAAGGTCATCACTCTGATAGCAGAACATGCATGCAAACGATAGGAATCCTCTGAAGTTTCCTTGCACACTTGGAGCAAGATATGTAGCACCATACATTTATATGAGTACATAATACTTTCCCAGTGCAGATACATTCTATTTTATGCAATAATGGATGTTGCAATCATAAAAAGAACATAGAATGATGGTGGAGACAAACCTATTAAAGGTTGTCAGTGAACCTAAGGCTTGGCTATGATGACAAACTGGCTAAGCTCAGCTATTGTCAGTGGCTCAATCTTGGCATAGCCTCTCAACAATGAAGCTGTTGATGTAGTCCCATTGTCGTTAGTGACCAACCAGCAATGATTAGAGTATCCTGTGAGAGTATGTTCCATATATAATTTTACAAAACGTATAATGATGTAATAAAATATGAACGATCAGTTCTTAATTGTAAATGTAGCTCTCAACAAAAACTTATGGCGAATAATGTTACAACAATGATCATATCCCAAGTAAGTAACAAAAACTTCAGGAGAATAATTTTTTATAACGGAGACATGAATAAATTGATCTCCGGTTAAGAACTATTAGGTTTGAAAGTTTTGTAATATAAACATGGACAACGCGAGGAAGAACTAAAAAAAACAGAGAACAGACCTTACCGCCGCGCTTAATATTCATAGCTTCTCATAACCTTAAGCAAACGGACCGCTGCAAATTGGCCAGAAAGACAGAGGAATTATCCATTATGAAAATTGTTTATTAGAAAGCTTATGAATGTGAAGAAAGAACTAATGCATTTCATGGGGTCAAGCATACCTTTTTATATTTGAAGTTTCTGGCGGAGTCAGTAAATGAGAAGCATTGAAGGATATATTGACGATGGTTGAAGACGAAATCATCAAACGCGACCACCACTCAACCACTGTCACCTACAAAGAAAAAATCTTCAAGAACCACACCGCTGCGATTGGAGGTCATGCGCTCGACGTTTGCGGCAAGTTCATGCCGTCTCCTTCCGATCCAACTTCCCTCAAGTGTGCCGCCTGCGTTTCCCCATTAGCTTCCACCGCCGTGACCCTGACGATTCCTCACTCACTTCCGCCGTGACTCCACCGTATCTTCCTCCATCTTCCACCACCGATTAAATAGAGTACCAATATCACACTGTCAATTAACATCATTTCCTTCCCAGAATATCAGAAGGCAGTGTCTGAACAAAGTCTTCAAACCAGAGAGAAGAGTGTAAGAATCCATCGCAGGGATGAAATACATTTATAGTCGAGAAATCATAGTCGAGCTTCCGACGGTTACTAATGAGGATGAGTTAGTGCAAAAGAGTGAGCGGATCAACTTTTATGCTTGGGTAAATGGATCTGCTTGCCTAAAGCTAACGACGTTACAGAGGCGTTGCGTAGGTTTCAGATTCCAAGAGTCAAGTCAAGTCGCTTAAAAGCAGAAGCTGGGACGAATGTTAACCAAACCTTAACAGCAATTGGGCCTCAGAGAAAATAGCCCAAATAAAAAATCTCGTGTCTCAAAAACGAAAGAAAGTGAGAAACATGATGCTACGTGGAGAAAAACCCCCCATCCTCCTTAATGATGTGGACATCTTGAGAAAACAGATATCTCTACTTTATTAGTATAGATTGTTATTTTGACTTAACTATCTGTGTTTTAAACTTTTAATGTTGTGGGTGTGGACTTCATTTTCTATGTAAAAGGGTCCATGAGCTTTTGATTTTTCCTGTCAAAATATGCTAAAAAAATGAAAAACAAATTCCTATCCAAAAAAAAAAGAATCAATTCTTGATTATAAATATGTACGTATAGCTTTAACCATCATTTCAAAACATGCACTTTGCTGAAGCTGTTTATAATTAAGACGGCCAGATCTTATAAATGTCTAGTAATATTGAAAGGAAAAACTGAAACAAAGCAGAGCTCAGCAAATTCAAAACCAAGGATAGTGTAATTATACTTAATGACTTATAAACTTTTGTTTAATGAAAATGGAAGTGACTTCCTGTCTCGTCTCTGTTTCTCTTCAAAGACTTGGGCTCTGTTGTTGTCTCTGTCATGATCTCTCTGTTCTTAGACTCCACCAATGCTCCAAAGAATCAGACAATCTGAGAAAACTACAGAAGTTCCTTCCTCATCTTCCGTCAATGTGTTGAAATTATTCATCGTTGCTGACAACAAACAATCGAGTGATGATGGGTCTATCGAAGTAGCCCTGTTTGGAACATGTTGAATCTCATCAATGACTCAAAGATCAGACATGAAAAAGCTGCTAAGATTTGTGTTTATGATTGGTGAGAAGAAGAATCGAGTTCTTGCGGCATAAGCTCCTTTCCTCCCTACACAAAATCTGATCTTTGATGCTCCATGATTTTGCTCTCTCGGATCATTCCGTAGATAGCTTGCACGTATACCTTCCACTGTTTTGTGAGCTTCGTATACTTAAAGCAAAGAAATGAAAAACCACACGAATCATCAGTCCTAAAACGACAAACAACACGCATCAAAGAGAAACAATAACTGAGTCAATTACAGTCGGATCTTCGTAGTTGTTGGAAGAACATAAGGAGTTATTGGGCGGCGAGAACTCTGAATCGATAATACGGAGAATGAAGATGATGGTATTCTATCTATGTTAGACGGTCTAATTATCAATTTAACAAAGGCTCATCTTATTATATAAAGAAGAGTTTTCTTCACTCTTATGATGCCATGTCACTAAATAAGATGAAGAGAAAGTGACACATGGCATGCAATATTTATTCTTACACAAAAAAAATTAATGCTTACTATTAACAAAAATTTACTTTATGTGAATGCATTTATCAATTCTTTTTAAAAAGTATAAATCTTTTTATTTTGAGATAAAGAATATATTAAAATAAATCTTAGTATCCATGAATTAAAAAAATGTATATGGCTGATAAGAATCCATAATTTATATTCTTAGATATTTTATTATATTAACATTGAAAAATGTTAGGAATTACTTATATAATAAAATAAAAAAAATATAAATAGTAAAATTTAAAGTTATTATTATTTTCAATAAATTAAGAAAAATAAGATGCTCACTAAATTTGAATCTATATCTTATTATATAAAGTAGGCTTTTCTCTTATATGAGAGTGTCATGTCACTAATTAATCTCTTCTCAAGATGACATGTGTCATGGTTCTTGGTTAATCTTTTAATTTTTTGTTTGTTTGTTGGTTCATCTTTAATTAAGAATTTTTATGGCATCATTCAATGAATACACATTTTCTACATATTTACTGCAATTTTACTACAATATGTTTTTCTAAAAAATATTATATATAAATAGAATTATATGGGATAATTGGTAAGTTTTCTCGCAAAATCTCTACGTCTAACGTTTATTATTTTTATTCAGATTTCTTAAAAAGATATCTCAGATACTTTTGATTAACCAAAACGTCTTTGGCATCAGCTAATAATAAAAAAAATTGAATCACAACTGAAGATTAGATAAAAAAAATCGTATTGTGGCCTCAGTCACTGCTAATTCGGTTGTACGCATGAAGAAACCGAAACGATTTCTGACAGGAGGAGATCCCCCGCGAGTGGTCGACATAACTCATCGATCAAATATGAAAATGTATAAATGACTTTACAATAGTCTGATTAGATATTTTGTTAACTTTATTGAATATAGTTATTTAGAACTAACATTTAAATTAAAACTCAATTCAAAAAAATACTAGATATCAACAATAACTGGTTCTAGATTACTTAAAGTAATAAATCTTATAGTTCTTTTACTGGAAAATAATAATTCTTAAAGTTAAAAATACAAAAATAACAAATGTGGGTTTATAGCTCGATCTCTTTCATTAATAATCATTCATTTCTTTGGCAAACTATAGTTTTTTTTCTTTTCTTTTTTGAACACAAACTATAGTTTCTTCTTAAGTTCTGCATTTAATGACAAAAACAAATTAAATAATGTATTTTCATTAGAACTATATATTACTCCCTCTAATTTTTTTATTATTAAGAATTTTTTTGTTTCAAACTATAGGTAATTTTCTCATATCTAGGTAGCTTTTACATGGATATAATGTGACCAATCAAATAATGTCTATTTTTTTAGAATTAGTAAAATGTATTAATAAATACTATGTTCTAAAAAAATAACAACTTTCTTAATATTAATGTGTTTATTTTAAAATATTGTGAAATGGAAGAAGTAATACTGTATGTGAAAGTTTAGAAAAATCTCATTGACAAAAAAAAAACTTAGTTTATCGTATTTTGTTAATTTTTAGTAAAACTTTTAAACCCCTAAAAATAAAAGAAAAATAACAAAACATGCCACTTGGGTTTCAATTCAAATTAGCACTCTTTTCTTACCTCTTCCAATAAAACATGAACAATATCATCATACAACTTTAGTAAATAAGTATTTTTGTATTTAATTCTATTATCTCGAAACTTATGAATTTGTGTGGTCCTAAACAGGCTGTCTTTTAAGAATAATGATCTCCGAGAAAATTTATATATATTAACTAAACTATTCAGACAATACGATTGTTATTCTTTAAATACATTATTGTTTTTTAATAGTCATACCTCCTACAATTTGCTAAAGTATTTAGTAAGTAGGCTTTTCTCTTATATGAGAGTGTCATTTCACTAATTAATCTCTTCTCAAGATGACATGTGTCATGGTTCTTGGTTAATCTTTTAATTTTTTGTTTGTTTGTTGGTTCATCTTTAATTAAGAANTCAGATTTCTTAAAAAGATATCTCAGATACTTTTGATTAACCAAAACGTCTTTGGCATCAGCTAATAATAAAAAAAATTGAATCATAACTGAAGATTAGATAAAGAAATCGTATTGTGGCCTCAGTCACCGCTAATTCAGTTGTACGCATGAAGAAACCGAAACGATTCCTAGGATTCCTGACACGAGAAGATCCCCCGTGAGTGGTCGACATAACTCATCGATCAAATATGAAAATGTATAAATGACTTTACAATGGTCTGATTAGATATTTTGTTAACTTTATTGAATATAGTTATTTAATACTAACATTTAAATTAAAACCCAATTCAAAAAAAATACTAGATATCAACAATAACTGGTTCTAAATTACTTAAAGTAATAAATCTTATAGTTCTTTTACTGGAAAATAATAATTCTTAAAGTTACAAATACAAAATAACAAATGTGGGTTTATAGCTCGATCTCTTTCATTAATAATCATTCATTTCTTTGGCAAACTATAGTTTTTTTTCTTTTTTTTGAACACAAACTATAGTTTCTTCTTAAGTTCTGCATTTAATGACAGAAACAAATTAAATAATGTATTTTCATTAGAACTATATATTACTCCCTCTAATTTTTTTTATTGTAAATAGTATTAAGAATTTTTTTTGTTTCAAACTATAGGTAATTTTCTCATATCTAGGTAACTTTTACATGGATATAATGTGACCAATCAAATAATGTCTGTTTTTTTAGAATTAGTAAGATTTATTAATAAATACTATGTTCTAAAAAAATAACAACTTTCTTAATATTAATGTGTTTATTTTAAAATATTGTGAAATGGAAGAAGTAATACTATAAGTAAAAGTTTTGAAAAATTTCATTGACAAAAACAAAACTTAGTTTATCGTATTTTGTTAATTTTTAGTAAAACTTTTAAACCCCTAAAAATAAAAGAAAAATAACAAAACATGCCACTTGGGTTTCAATTCAAATTAGCACTCTTTTCTTACCTCTTCCAATAAAACATGAACAATATCATCATACAACTTTAGTAAATAAGTATTTTTTGTATTTAATTTTATTATCTCGAAACTTATGAATTTGTGTGGTTCTAAACAGGCTGTCCTTTAAGAATAATGATCTCCGAGAAAATTTATATATATTAACTAAACTATTCAGACAGTATGATTGTTATTCTTTAAATACATTATTGTTTTTTAATAGTCATACCTCCTACAATTTGCTAAAGTATTTAGTAAGTAGGCTTTTCTCTTATATGAGAGTGTCATTTCACTAATTAATCTCTTCTCAAGATGACATGTGTCATGGTTCTTGGTTAATCTTTTAATTTTTTGTTTGTTTGTTGGTTCATCTTTAATTAAGAANTCAGATTTCTTAAAAAGATATCTCAGATACTTTTGATTAACCAAAACGTCTTTGGCATCAGCTAATAATAAAAAAAATTGAATCATAACTGAAGATTAGATAAAGAAATCGTATTGTGGCCTCAGTCACCGCTAATTCAGTTGTACGCATGAAGAAACCGAAACGATTCCTAGGATTCCTGACACGAGAAGATCCCCCGCGAGTGGTCGACATAACTCATCGATCAAATATGAAAATGTATAAATGACTTTACAATGGTCTGATTAGATATTTTGTTAACTTTATTGAATATAGTTATTTAATACTAACATTTAAATTAAAACCCAATTCAAAAAAAATACTAGATATCAACAATAACTGGTTCTAAATTACTTAAAGTAATAAAACTTATAGTTCTTTTACTGGAAAATAATAATTCTTAAAGTTACAAATACAAAATAACAAATGTGGGTTTATAGCTCGATCTCTTTCATTAATAATCATTCATTTCTTTGGCAAACTATAGTTTTTTTTCTTTTTTTGAACACAAACTATAGTTTCTTCTTAAGTTCTGCATTTAATGACAGAAACAAATTAAATAATGTATTTTCATTAGAACTATATATTACTCCCTCTAATTTTTTTTTATTGTAAATAGTATTAAGAATTTTTTTTGTTTCAAACTATAGGTAATTTTCTCATATCTAGGTAACTTTTACATGGATATAATGTGACCAATCAAATAATGTCTGTTTTTTTAGAATTAGTAAGATTTATTAATAAATACTATGTTCTAAAAAAATAACAACTTTCTTAATATTAATGTGTTTATTTTAAAATATTGTGAAATGGAAGAAGTAATACTATAAGTAAAAGTTTTGAAAAATTTCATTGACAAAAACAAAACTTAGTTTATCGTATTTTGTTAATTTTTAGTAAAACTTTTAAACCCCTAAAAATAAAAGAAAAATAACAAAACATGCCACTTGGGTTTCAATTCAAATTAGCACTCTTTTCTTACCTCTTCCAATAAAACATGAACAATATCATCATACAACTTTAGTAAATAAGTATTTTTTGTATTTAATTTTATTATCTCGAAACTTATGAATTTGTGTGGTTCTAAACAGGCTGTCCTTTAAGAATAATGATCTCCGAGAAAATTTATATATATTAACTAAACTATTCAGACAGTATGATTGTTATTCTTTAAATACATTATTGTTTTTTAATAGTCATACCTCCTACAATTTGCTAAAGTATTAGTGCAAAATAGAGTACAAAAAATAATTGAAAATATCAAATGTTTATTAGAATTTGAATTTTTTTTCAATTATTTATAACGTGCTTACCCACCCGTAGGGCGGGTTTTACCTAGTAACTTATCATAGAGCCCATTACAAAACACAAAAAGTGAAGTTGAAAATCAGTAATGCGTTGGTTTCTCCTCTTACTAATTAGTGACATGATTTCTCTGGGAAGCAAAGAGAAATCTATTTTATAGTAATAGATAGATAGCTAGATAGATTTCAAGAAAAAAAAAGTAATTTAATATTTAATATATTTCAACAAATATTATTAGAAAACTAATTAACTGTTACGATAAGCTCGAAGAAACGTAACACACTTGACTACTAAAACACCTACCGTTTCTGGCTGGATTCACACACTGAAGAGTTGGACTTGCATGTTCCTATGTAAGAGAAAATCTGTAACGAGCGGGTGAAGAGATCGAGACGTGTGGATAAAGGAATCAAATTTAAAAAAAAATGGAGAAGAAGAAGGTACCAAAAAGGCTCCAAAGTAAGGTGGCGATCGTGACGGCATCGACACAAGGGATAGGCTTTGGTATCGTTGAACGGCTCGGACTTGAAGGTGCTTCTGTCGTCGTCTCTTCTCGCAAACAGGTCCTCTTCCAGTCCTCTGTTCTTCTTGGAGTTGACTATCTTGATTAATGTTTTTGGTTTGCTTTGCAAGAGTGAATCCAAGTTAGAAGATCTAATTTCAATAAGTAATTGTGTGCTTTTCAATTAAAATTGTGCAGAAAAATGTAGATGAGGCAGTAGAGAAGCTTAAAGCTCAGGGGATTGATGCATTTGGAATCGTTTGTCATGTCTCTAATGCTCAACATCGCCAGATTCTTGTCCAAAAGACAATTCAAGTATATGATGTCTCAGCTTTCTTCAACTTTTGTTGGTGTTTTATTCTTAAGTATCTTCCCTCCGTTTTGTGTTTCAGAGATATGGGAAGATAGATATTGTTGTATGCAATGCAGCTGTGAATCCATCTACAGATCCAATCTTATCCACCCAAGAATCTGCTCTTGACAAGCTTTGGGAAGTCAATGTCAAATCATCTATCCTTCTCCTTCAGGTAACCACTAATCATTTTGCTTTAGCTGGTTCATTGTAAAAGCTTTGACATTGGTATCTACGCTCCCCAAAGTAACTTGACATTGCAATGGTTATTTCTGATCAAAAACAGGATTTAGCTCCTCACTTAGAGAAGGGTTCTTCTGTAATCTTCATAACCTCCATTGCTGCATTTCAACCGCAAGTACCAACGTCAATGTATGGAGTTACCAAAACAGCTCTGCTTGGACTAACCAAGGTGTCATGATTGTCTATAGCCCTTAAGTATATATATATATATTTTTTGTTTCACTTATGATGATGGTGTTTCAACATGTCTCACTCACTAGTCCACTCTTCTTTTCAAGGCACTTGCTGCTGAGATGGGACCAGACACAAGAGTAAACGCTGTAGCTCCTGGTGTTGTGCCAACACACTTTGCCTCTTTCATCACCCGAAACTCTGAAGTGGTTTGTTTGTTTGTTAAAGAAACTGTCTTGTGTGGGAGCAAATAATATTAAAGTTTTTCTTCTCATTCATGATTTTGATGTGTGTTTTTTCATTTCACAGAGAAGAGCCAATGAGGAGAAAACTCTGCTCAACAGACTGGGAACAACGGAGGACATGGCTGCTGCAACGGCTTTCTTGGCCTCTGATGATGCATCTTACATCACCGGAGAAACTTTAGTGGTCGCCGGAGGAATGCCCTCCAGGCTCTGAATCAGAATCCCCCCCCCCCCCACTAGTTTATGAACAAGAAAACCACACATTTGTACTGTTGTGTGATCATGTTGAATGCTTTAATTTCTCAGTTTGAATAGTAGTCAAATGGAACATATCTTATCTACCAAAGGTTACTTTCATGACAATTTACGGCAAAAAAGAGTCCAATCATCTATCCTTCTCCTTCAGGTATAAATATATAAGAACACATTTTATTTGATAAAAAGAACACACTCGAGAAACTCTTGTATCACTTTGCTACTTCATCGAAATGAATTCACTTGACAAAAAAGCAACACATTCGAGAATCAACATACTACTAGATTACCAAGCCCATCTCCTCCTATGCATGAAACTAAATAATCAAAGTTTATTTTACAAACTATCCTTTACTCTGGTGGCATGTTACACACTTTACATGGTTATTCTTGCAACTTACGTTTACGTACGTCTCCTGACAAAGGGTTTCTTACAGGTGTATTAACCTTGGCTAGTGTTCTGCTTTACCCTGAAACTCTTGGAGGAGGTGCAGCCTTTACTGGATGGGTTCCATTAAATTATTCAAGCATCAATCAGTTTCCTGAAAATGCTAAAAAGTTTTTTAATTGTATTCTTCTCGTCACTGTTTCTTGGGGATTTCTGAGTCTTTCTAGACTGTTTCATATGCGACACCAATCTTGTGGTCTCATGGCATTAATGACAAGACTGTAATATTTGAAGCTGGTCAAGCAGCTCTTACTTTGCTTCAACAAGCTGGTGTTACTTGTGGAGTCAGGGATCAAACAACGGGTGCAGGGTTTTCTTTTCTTCTTCTTAAAAGCTTTTTTGGACGTTTTCTTAGAAATGATATCGGAAAGCCATATGAACACACTTACATAAACTCCACATTCTCTGCATAGTCTATGAATGTATCTATATAATTTTTCACCTTAGCCTCTTCAACTTCAAGTCCCTCAATTTTGACTCTTGTAAAAGTATTTCTCTCCATATTGTAGAAGACAAGGCGACACGAGCTGGCTGGGAGGTGCGAGTACGTCGAGAATACAATTTCATCTGTACCAGTCACTCTCGGAAGGAGACAATTCCAAGACATGCTTGAACCATTTCTGATTTCCAGCATCTTCTAGAATCCACAATACAAATTTATTCTCATATCTCTTATAGTTGTTACGATGTATACCTAATTTACCTCTGTAGTTGAAAAGTTCCAAAGAACCAGGAAGACAAGAACTCTCTTGTTCCATGACTTCATCTGTGTTTATAAAGCAGAACTTGTCAGACCTAACGTCAAAGCATACCATAACAGTAGATTTCCCGAACTCTGCTCCGAAATACAAAACACCATTAAACATATAGAACCATATAATATTCTACGGTTTTTCACAGAATGGAATTTGCGTTCCACCGTTCTCCATAAAAGGCTTTCGAGACTCTAGCGTCAAAACCAGATGAGTAGTTAGTCTTTCATCATATGATGAAGAGATCATACACAACACTTTGAACCGTTTTCCGACCGGATCATATCCTAAGCAATACATTTTTGAAATTTCCTTGGGGGTTTGGTAAGTTTTTTTCTTCTAGAAGAATTTTGGGTAAGGTTAGGAACTCTCCAGTGGCAGGGTTACAAATCACCGGCTCCCGCAGGAGCAATGCCAATCCACAGACTGGTTTAGATATACGAGCAAAAAAATATGAGGCTGAGGTGAAGAGTAGAAGAATAACTTGCCATTAGATTCTACGGTGAAAAGGAGCGGAGGACGAGTCAAAGACTGTCAAAAACAACTCAGTGAAATCAGAACGGCGAAGTACGGATGCCCAGTGTTTCGAGACACAACGAAACCTTGCTGCAGACTTTCCCGTGACAAGAGAGAATATACTGATAACCAAATTCCAGACATTTAGATCAAAAGGACAGTGGAAAAATAGATGTTTAATGGTTTCATCACTTCCACAGTGTCCTGTTAGGATATGTCTTGCTTCGAGTCTATCACCAACCGGGAGAGCTCCATGCTTAATTTTGCCAGATAAATAACTTGAGTTTAGGGGCTGTTGTTATCTTCCATATCTCATTTAACCCTTCTTGTGAATTTGTTGCCTCTGAATTGATGTCGAGTTGGTGCTGGTGTTTTTCACGAGCTGAGTAGTACCCTTCCTGTCTTAGTTGTATAAGCACCAGACTTATGTTTCAACCATATTTGCTTGTCATACCCGCCCTTTTTACTTGGTTTAATGCTTAGAATGTTTCCCATCAGCAGTGGAAAGGATCTTTACTCTCTGTCCCAGTCTTTAGTTTCCCATTAGGTCTCATATGCATTTACATCGCTCTCGATCGGTTTCAACAATCAGAATTAAATTTAATTATATTATTGGTGAATTGTTACCATCTCTGGACCTGATTGATATTACCCTCCATAGCTGATCTGACAATTAAACAGGATGTGTTTGTCACAATGAATATTCATTTATATGAATGGTTTTGATTTGGTTTTGATTGAAGCAGCCACTTTGTCTAAACACGTTCAAAAAGTACCTGAGACACATTGAAAGACAGCTTGTTCTATAAACAAAATAATTGATTAATGCGGCCATGAAAGGCTGCTCATACAACTATAAACATACAGTGCACATATCAGGCCGCACTTGTCAGAGCTTCTCGAACAGAGGGTTATTACTCCAGTATCTGACACAATAAGTAATATTAAAAAAACAAAAGCAAAGGAGAGAAAGTGATACTCTCGGCAAAAAGATCTTAAACAACATCCCGAACGACGGCATAGTCGGTTGCGGACTCCTTCTTGTTGGAGTAAGCTTGAAGTAACTTAAGAAGCAAGTTACCTAATCCTAATAAGTTAAGATCGTTGATAAGGATTAGGAAATATTCTAATATGTTAAACCTAATGAGTTTAGGAAAGTTTGATTCATATATAAAGAGATTGCTGAGTTGTAGCATCCTTTGAGAGTTTGTGAGATTGTTTTGAGAGAACTTGAGTTTTGAAGAATTTTCTCAAGTGATTAATAAGAGAAGCAACTTCTTATTAACGTGTTCTTATTAACAATCGTGTGACTATATTTGGTATCAGAGCTGCTGGAACCGATCAACTGAGGCAACATGGGAGATATTGTTATCTCAAAGACAAAGGAAGGAGGAGGATCTACGACAATAAGCTGTCCTGTTCTTACAGCAACGAATTATGCTGTGTGGACAATACGGATTAGGTTACTGCTAAAGGTAAACAAGGTTTGGGAGATGGTGGAGAACGAATCAGAAGATAAAGAGAAAAACGATCTAGCCACAGCCCTAATTTTTCAGTCGTTACCAGAAACGCTCATACTTCAACTAGGTGCTTGGATACTGCAAAGAAGGTCTGGGACGCGATCAAAGAGCGTTACATGGGAGCAGACCTAGTCAGAGAAGCAAGACTGCAAACATTGACATCTGATTTCGAGAAACTAAAGATGAAAGAAAGCGAAACTATTGATGATTTTGTTGGGAAACTGACAGAGATATCTACAAAGTCGACCGCTCTGGGAGAAACCATCGAAGAACATAAGCTCATGAAGAAGTTTCTATCTTGCCTCCCACAGAAGAAGTTCATACAAATGGTTGCAACTGTTGAACAATTTTGTGATCTCAAAACCACAAAATTTGAGAATATTATTGGGAGATTTAAAGCTTACGAGGAAAGAGTGAAAGAAGAAGAAGAAGAAACTCAGAGTAAACTCATGTTTGCTAACAACGAAACTCAATCTCAACCACAACGCACTCAACCTACCCTAAACACCAACACTCGTGACTACAGCAGCAACTACAGAGGTCGTGGACGTGGTGGACGTTATCATAACCGAGGAAGAGGCCGTGGGAGATACAATGAGAGGTATTATCAGGAGCCCTTCGATATGTCAAAAATTCAGTGTTTCAGATGCGACAAGATGGGTCACTTCGCCTCAACATGTCCTGACCGTCTACTCAAACTACAAGAAGCAATTGAAAGAAAGGACGATGATACAACAGAAGCCGAGGATCTAATGATGCACGAGACTGTCTATCTTAACGAGAAGAACATTCATCCACAAAATTTTGAGACAAGATCAGATCAAGACAATGTCTGGTACCTAGACAATGGAGCGAGCAATCACATGACTGGAAATCGAAGGTACTTTAAGTCAATTGATGAATCAGTTACATGAAAAGTAAGGTTTGGGGATGATTCAAGGATTGACATTAAGGGTAAAGGACCAATACTGTTTTGCACAAAAGATGGGTTAAAGAAGATATTGGCAGACGTCTACTACATACCAGACCTAAAGAGTAATATAATCAGTCTAGGTCAAGCCACTGAATCTGGGTGTGAAGTTAGGCTGAAGGAAGATTATCTAACATTACGAGATAAAGATGGAAAGCTCATAACCAGAGCAAAACGGTCCAAGAATCGCTTGTATAAAGTGATGATTGATATGGTTAACGAGCAACATCTTCATCTCTCGTCTACTAGTGAGTCAGCAATGTGGCACGCAAGGCTAGGCCACATAGGAAGAGAAGCAATGCGTACAATGGCAACTAAGGAGCTTGTATACGGTCTGCCAAAACTCACGATCGAGAAGGATATATGTTCTTCATGTTTACTTGGAAAGCAAGCAAGACATGCTTTCCCACAAGCAACTACATACCGAGCTGAGCAGACTCTTAACCTCGTACATGGAGATCTCTGTGGACCAATTAGCCCAGCTACACCATCACAGAAACGTTACATATTTGTTCTCATCGACGATTATTCTCGTTACATGTGGACAGTACTTTTAAAGGAGAAAGGAGAGGCGTTCGGAAAGTTTAAAAAATTCAAGGCTATAGTTGAGCAAGAAACAGGGGCAGCCATCAGAGTATTCAGAACCGACCGGGGAGGAGAATTTGTATCAAACGAATTCCAAGCATTTTGCGAAACAAATGGGATAACTAGGCATCTGACAGCTCCTTACACTCCTCAACAAAATGGAGTTGTTGAGAGAAGAAACCGAACTTTGTTAGGTATGACAAGGATTCTATTAAAACACATGGATTTGCCTAACTATCTCTGGGGAGAAGCAGTGAGGCACGCCACTTACCTCATAAATCGTGTTGCAACCCGTGTCATCAAGTCTCAAACTCCATACGAAGTGCTCAAGGGTAAGAAACCAAGCATCAAGCACCTGCGTGTTTTCGGATGCATTGGATACGCCAAAGTAGATTCCCAACATCTCAGGAAGCTTGATAACAGGTCACGAGCACTAATACATCTAGGAACTGAGCCAGGATCAAAAGCCTATAGGCTGTTTGATCCAATGAATAAAAAAGTGGTGGTAAGCAGAGATGTCGTATTTGATGAAAGTAAGAGATGGGATTGGACAAGTTGCAGTAAAGAAGATAAAACAGGAGTACTTCGTATCAGCTTTGGACAGTTTGGGAATCATGGAATCGACGAAGATGAGTTTGCTACAAACACAGCTAATAACGAAGAAGAAATCATAACAGAAGGCCAAGACACCAACATAGAAAACCAAGACGACGATGAGACTGAAGAAACGATCGATCAAGGTCAAACAGAGACAGACCTAAGGCGATCTCAGAGAGAAAGAAGAAAACCAAGTTATTTGGATGATTACATATTATTAGCAGAATTTGATGGGGAACGACTTTTGTTGAGCATAAACAATGAACCATGGAGCTTTAATGAGGCCAGAGACAAGAAGGTCTGGTTAGATGCATGTGAGGATGAGATAAAATCTATAGTCAAGAATAAAACATGGGATTTGGTGGAGCTTCCAGCAGGAGCAAAAGCAATCGGACTAAAGTGGATTTTTAAGCTGAAACGTAACTCTGATGGAAGCATCAACAAATACAAAGCAAGACTCGTAGCAAAGGGTTATATACAAAGACATGGTGTCGATTTCGACGAGGTATTCGCGCCCGTAGCACGCATTGAGACTGTCCGTTTGCTACTTGCCTTGGCAGCATCCAGAGGATGGCAGGTACACCATTTAGACGTCAAGACAGCCTTCTTGCACGGCGATTTGAAAGAGGAAGTATATGTTTCACAGCCAGAGGGTTTTGAGGTGAAAGGGAAGGAAAACAAGGTTTACAAGTTGAAGAAGGCACTGTACGGGTTGCGTCAAGCCCCGAGAGCATGGAACGAGAAATTAAATAAAGTACTTGGGAATTTGAAGTTTGCAAAGTGCTCAAAAGAACCAGCTCTGTATCGTCGTCAAGATCGTGAACATGTGTTACTTGTAGCAGTCTATGTCGATGACCTTTTAGTAACAGGGACTAGTCTTGAATTGATCATTGAGTTTAAGAAGGAGATGTCCTCTACTTTTGAGATGAGTGACTTGGGAAGGTTAACCTATTATCTAGGTATTGAAGTTGATCAGCACGAAGAGGGGATTATGTTGAGACAAGAAAGATACGCCATGAAGATATTGGAAGAAGCAGGTATGCGCGACTGCAACATTGTTCACGTGCCTATGGACCAAAGCTTGAAGATGTCTAAAGCAGAGAAAGAACAGAGCATTGATGAGACGGAGTACAGAAGATGTATTGGATGTCTTCGATACCTTCTCTATACCCGACCAGATCTTTCTTTCTGTGTCGGAGTTATGAGTCGGTATATGCTACATGTGTTACTTGTAGCAGTCTATGTCGATGACCTTTTAGTAACAGGGACTAGTCTTGAATTGATCATTGAGTTTAAGAAGGAGATGTCCTCTACTTTTGAGATGAGTGACTTGGGAAGGTTAACCTATTATCAAGGTATTGAAGTTGATCAGCACGAAGAGGGGATTACGTTGAGACAAGAAAGATACGCCATGAAGATATTGGACGAAGCAGGTATGCGCGACTGCAACATTGTTCATGTGCCTATGGACCAAAGCTTGAAGATGTCTAAAGCAGAGAAAGAACAGAGCATTGATGATACGGAGTACAGAAGATGTATTGGATGTCTTCGATACCTTCTCCATACCCGACCAGATCTTTCTTTCTGTGTCGGAGTTATGAGTCGGTATATGCAAGATCCAAAAACATCACATGATGCTGCTATCAAGCAAATATTACGGTATTTGAAGGGAACGCTTAGCCATGGACTCGTGTTCAGAAGGTCGGAGAAGACAAAACTTGTTGGGTTCAGTGATGCAAGCCATAATGTTGACGAGGATGATGGTCGTAGCACAACCGGGCATGTCTTCTATTTCTCAGATTCACCTATAACTTGGTGTTCTCAGAAACAAGAAACCGTTGCTCTTTCATCGTGTGAAGCAGAGTTTATGGCTGCGACAAAGGCCGCTAAGCAGGCTATTTTGCTTCAAGAGTTACTTGCTGAGATCGTGGGAAAGGATAGCAAAAGGGTGGTACTTCAGATCGATAACAAATCTGCAATAGCATTATCAAAGAATCCTGTTTTCCACGGACGAAGTAAGCACATACATCGGCGTTACCATTTCATACGAGAATGCGATGACAAAGGGTTGATCGAGGTCCAACATGTGGCGGGAAGTGAACAGAGAGCTGACATTTTAACCAAAGCACTTGGGAGAGTTCGATACAAGGAGATGAGGAGTGTTGGGGTCAAAATCGGTACGACGGAATTAATAGCCAAAACTTTCCGCAAGAATACAAAAAGAACAGTTTTATAAAGCTCGAGAATCGTTTTATAAAGCTCAAGAAATCGTTTTATAAAGCTCGAGAATCATTTTATAGAACTCGAGAATCGTTTTATAAAACTCGAGAAAAACCGTTTTATAAAGCTCAAGAAATCGTTTTATAAAGCTCGAGAATCGTTTTATAAAACTCGAGAATCGTTTTATAAAACTCGAGAATCGTTTTATAAAACTCGAGAAAAACCATTTTATAAAGCTCGAGAATCGTTTTATAAAACTCGAGAATCGTTTTATAAAACTCGAGAATCGTTTTATAAAACTCGAGAATCGTTTT
>CAKOAT010231377.1:6585-34935 GCA_932364175.1 Eruca vesicaria subsp. sativa | reverse complement strand
CAAAACCTCTCAATCTATTTATAAGTCCATCGATGTATTGTAGCAAAGGTTAGATTTTGTATCTTTTTTGTTCAAATTTCATTGTAAATGTTAAGTTTTTTTTAATCCTAGAGATAAAATTGTTTCAATTTTTCATTGATCGGTCATCTATAATAGCAGATCGTTAGTGATTAACGATATTATATAAAAGTTTGAACCTTGCTTTATTTCTATTTACGATTTCTGTTAGCGATGATATTTAGGTTTTGTTTTAATTCTTCTATATTGAAAGTTATGGATATAAATCATGTAGAATGAACCAGTGGGAGCTCCGATCAAGCTCTGAAAGTTTGTGTTGAAGATCTGTTTTGGTAAAACTCACCCCCTAACAAACCTGCTTCAGAGGAGAAGATGAACCGAGGACATCCAAGAAGATAAGAGACATTCGGAGTCGAGCTACATATATCTTAACTTCAAATAGATCAATATTGTGGTGATGAAAATTGAATCTATGTTTAATTTCGTCGTTGTTTTTTGTTTATAATGAAAACATGTTGGTGAAGGAACGACCACAAGTTGTGAAGAAAGAAGTTTACTCCCACGTTGAGCAAGCAAGCGCGTGCCAACAACAGATCATGGTTAGTAACTATGATCTTAACTCAGGTGAAAGAAATTTCGTTGTTTTTTGTTTAGATTCGGTATACAATGAATTAAACAATCTGCCTGATCAGAATATTTTTAGATGAGCATCGGAATTGGAAGGTGGGTAGGAAGGATAGAGCTGAAGGTTAATGAGTTATTAAACTTAACTATCCTAGTGAGAGTATTTTTAGATGAGCATCGGAATGGGTATGAAGGATGGAGCTGAAGGTTTAGGAGTTATCAGACTTAACTATCCTAGTGAGGGAGGTTAACTGGTTGCTGGTTAGGTGATTTTCTATTGACTGTTTATACATCACAATAGTTGTAGGTTACCTCTTTGATATGATGCAAAAGATAACTTTATTGATTAAAATAGGATTTAAAGGAAAAGATCAGAAAAACAAAGGAAATTCATAAACAAACAGGAAATTCCAGAACCAACATGAAACAAAACCAAAACAACAAACTCAGCATATATAGGGTAACCCTCACTTAACTAATCTTCATTTGTCTTCTCCATTTTTATGTTCTTAGCACATAACTTATTGGATGTAGAATTCATGTCATTAAGATCAGCATATCTTTCCTTACGCTTAGAGGAAGATGTTGAGACATCTTCAGGTGAACTCTCTTTGTTATGATCAATCAAACGAACCTAAGAACGGATCAGACGTTTAGGTCCAAATGATCTCATTCATATATTAGTGAAATTATAAAATAACAAACTCGATACCTCGCAGGTAGTCAAGGTGGAATTGGTGACAATGGAATTTCCTGTGATGGACATCTTGTATTTATGGCTGGTTGGTCTGTACATCCCGGTAACTAGGTAAACGGAGAAATTCTCAAGGAACCTCCATTGACCAACCTGCAATTTCTTAACACGAGCAAGAAAGACCTTCTTACAGGTACAATGTATCTCTGATCCCTACAATAACATATAGTCATACATTGGTTTAGTCGTTGGCAACAAAAAGTTCTAGTTTTTTTTTTTTTTTAAACAACATACAATCTCATCTTCGAGTATGAACTCGAAAGTGTCTTCTCCAAAATAGTTTGAGTGTTGTGTCCACGAAGGAAGAACTTTCACTTCAACCTTCCAAGTAGTCTTATATGGTTTGAGATTGTTCAACATAGTGATTTCGCTGTTTATAACCATAGCCATAGTAGTCTCTTTTCCAAGTAGTCTTATATGCTACTATATTACCACTGTTTTAAGATAATTAAAACAGACAGAAATAAGTTTAGGAGACATAAAAATCCAGTCCAAAGTTATAGCGATAATTAATACGATTTTGAAAAGAAACATACCTTGTATCACGCAAACGGAACTGAACTCTCTTCCTCTCTTCGCCCTTAACTTGAACCGATATGATGTTTTCCAAGATCAACCACTTGTCCAAGAATATCTTTTTCAATAACATAACAAATTCATTTTAATATAAAACACAAAGCAAATAAATAGACAGCAAAGTAAGGATCGTTTTGTGTACATACCAATTAGAAAATACGTTTTCAGCTTTTCAGTACCAATTTCCTCGTAGCTAGCTAGCGAGAGAAATTGATTATCATTATGATAATCAGTACAGGTTATTGTTGTGTCTCCAAAGATGGTCATTTTGTATTGAAGTTTTTTTGTCTGTATTGACCTCCAGCAGCGCTTATCTTAAAATTTTCGATCACTCTCCATTCTCCTATAGGTAGATCTCGTTGAACACGATACATCAGCGTTTTTTTGCAAGATGCATGAATCTTTTGACCCTGTAAAAAGGTAGTATTAGACTCAATATAGTTGACATCAGACATATAATAAATTAAAAACGTAAGCTCTTACTTTCTCGCCTGCAAGGATGCACTCAAGATTCTCCTCCAAAATTGGTTTTCAATGGTATTCACGAATGAAGAAGTTTGACACAAACTCGCCATTCGTCTTTAAAAGGTTTGCGATCACCGATTAAAACCATATTTCTTTCCATTTGTCTTTAAAACCTATTTTTGGTGAGTTGTAAATGGATGTTATGTACGTACGAATCCTCGGTATTTATAGACTTATTTTTGGGTTCACCCCCTAGGGTGAACATCTAGGTTCACCATCCAATAGGAATGCATTATTTCATATTTGATATCTTTTTAAAAAGGAAACAAAATTTTATTAAGTTATATTATGTTTTTAAAAATAAAAAAAAAAACAAAAAAAAAATTAACAAAAAGGAAAATAATTATTTTTAAAGAAAATATTTTAACACTAAACCCTAAACCCCTGGGTAAATCATAAACCTTTGGATAAATCTTATAGTGTTTTAAAAATTTAGTGTTTATGATTTAGGGTTTACTGTTTATGATTTATCCAAGGGTTTAGGGTTTAGGATTAGATTTTAGGGTTTAGTGTTAAAATAATTTTTTTTAAGATTTTTTTATAAAATTTATCCAAAGGTTTATGATTTACCCAGGGGTTTAGGGTTTAGAATTAGAGTTTAGGGTTTAGTGTTAAAAAAATTTCTTTAAAAAATTTATTTTTGTTTTTATTATTTTTATTTATTTTTGTATTTTTATTTTTAAAACATGATTTGATTTCCTTTTTTAAAATATATCAAATATGAAATAATGCAATCCTATTGGATGGTGAACCTCTAGGTTCACCTTAGGGGGTGAACCCAAGAATAACTCGTATTTATAAAGATGTGAAAAACCTAGGTTTTAAGGAGATATTGAGTACAAACATATTGTGAGGATATTCTCGCATTAATTTTTTTTTCTGGTATATCAGAGCTTTATCAAATATTTTGGATTCCCATATCATTTTTGTTATATTTTTTACGCTGATTTAGGTAAAAGGCGTGGGAAGGAAGTCTCGAGATATATAGGTTGGCGAAATAAAAGGTAACAATTTATGGCAAAGATTGCAACCGGTATGGGAATCCAAAATATTTTAACCGAGAATCCAGGCAAAATCGTATACAAAAATTGCAATGATTTTTTGTTATAAATTAATATTATGTTACTTTAATTTTTTTTTAATTGAAACAATTGGTTAGCCATAAACGGGTTGGTTAACCAATTTCGAGTATGGTTAAAAGGAAACTAATTAACCTTGTTTCCAAACACATTTTATTTTAGTCTACTATTCTTGTTTCCAAACAACTTCATTGTGTACTTCAACTTTAGAATTTTTTTACCACTAGAGGCACATTTTGTCTTTATAATTTTAAACAGAGCCACTTTGTACATGTGACATACTTTTTCCCTGTTGTTTGACCAATATATCCTATATCTTAACCAAACTATCTCTTTCTCACGTGATTAATGACAAATCCCTCTCTCATCTACAGCCTACTTTCCCCCACAAAACACTAATTGCACCAAAAGCGCACAATTTCCCCAATTCACCGTCGCGGATTCTGTCACACCGAATTTCTTCTCCGATTGAATCCAACCGGGGATTGGTGGTCGCTCATCTAATTATCTCTCTTCAATACGACGGCTACTGTGGTCTCTGTCACTTTTCCCAGATCCTCACATCGTCTCTCGTCTCTGTCCAACACGATGAAGAACTCGTTCCTTTATTAGAGAAAAATAACTCTCTCAGTTCCTCGAACCGTAATCCCGACAAAATCCATCTTGTTGAAGACGCCATGGTTTCTCAGACAATCCGTAGCATGCTCACTTCTCCAGGTCTCTCATCTCCTCTGTTTTTTTCCTTGTCCTTCTCGTCGATGCGATTGCCATCTTGATTTATGAATGTGTAAATCTGTTTATGGATGTGATGACTCTCTCTTATTACTTACCTATACAGCTTCTCCTAATTTATGTCTGAAAAAATGAACTTTGTCCTAACTCAAGTTTATTACCATCTCCAGGGGTTTTATCTCAAAGACCAAGACACTGGAGGCTGAATAGAGAGAGCACCGTACCTAACCAACTATGCTCCTTCTCATCTTAGGAGCCGTTCGTAGTTTTCTGCTCTTTCACCCGGTAATCATCTTAAGTTCTGGGTACTATATTAGTTTATTCTTCTTCTGTCATGTTTACCTTTGTTTCACAAGTTCAAAATCTTAGTTTATGAATGTGGTGTCTAATTGCCTACTAGAATTGGCAATGAGTATACACAGACTATCCACATTCTTTTGTTCATAGAATTGGTAATATTGTTCCCAAGAACCTGTCCACAAAATATATATTCATCTCAAGTCTCAAAAATATCCACAAATTTGACTCACACTCTCATTTACAGTCACTTTCACTTACTCCAAGCCATGGACGGTCGAGCTGTGGTTAGGAAATATGTGGATGGGAGAGTTGTATTGGATTTTTTAGTGTACGGGTGAAGCGTGGAGGGGGGAAGTGTGTTTGGGTGAAGCGTGGAGGGGGAAGGGTGGATTGGTGAAGCATGGAGGGGGTTGTGGATGGGTGAAGCGTGGAGGGGGGGAGTATGGCTGGATGAAGCGTGGCAGGGAGAAGCATGTGGGATCTCTGTAGTTTATTGACTTGTTGAGAAATTTTATGTTTTGTTCGTTCGTTTGATTTTATGGCTTGATTGATTTTATGATACATTATGGCTGGATTGATTTTATGTTTGTTCGTTTTGTGGATGGATTTTAAGTCCAGTGGTATAGAATAAAGTGTTTGTGGATGGATTATGTTTGTTCATTTTGTGGATGGATTTTAAGATTCAATTTCAGATTAAATGGTGACCTTGTATATCCAACGGTGTAAAAAATTAGTGTTTTTTAGGAAATAAATATCAAACTGAACCAATTTTTTTTCTCAAGCTCACCCAAAGGACATCAATGACATTAACACACAGAAGCTATAAAAGAAAAAGTGTCACGACTTGTGTATGTGTCTCTATATGAAAGACAAAGTCCTATTGTCCCAATATGTAAACGGCTCATAATATAGACTAGTAGTTATTCTAAATGACGGGATGAGATACAACAGTGGAGTGCCTAAATCCATAATAGCATACAAATGATTACATGTCGACATTCGCCGCTCTTATTAGTTAATTTATTCTATTAATTTTGCAGCATGACCAGTTGATATTTGTTTGGTCCAACTAACTATTTAATCATTGATTTTTTTTATTTGACCTATATATAAATATAAAGATAATTATATAACTGTAATTATTTTTATTAACCCTTTATTTTAATCCCAAAAATCTCGGGACCCATTTCACTCAAATTAGTCGACGGTTATATTTTGATAATATCATTTGTTTTTAAATGTATTTTGACATTCATAATAAAAACAAACTAAACTGAATGATCACTAAATAAATAAAGATGGATGCATTGCGAAGAACATAAATCGGACGAGCTTTCTTGATGAACTTTATGTTGTTTAGAGAAAGTGATTTGTCGGAGTTTTCTTGACGAAACTGTTACGTTATTTAGAAAATGTGATTTGTCGGTTACTTTTTATGACCTATTGATAGAATAGATAATCAATGTTTTGAAAACCGTAAACATCAAAACAAACGAAGAAAGTTGATCAGTTATTATGAAAGTATGGCGGCCATTGAAATATTGCAGAGAATTCTAAAAGAACTTTTAGGGAAGATGGAACAATTACAAAAATGCCACTGAAAGAAAGAAAAACAATACACACTACAGAATTATATCTATCGAATGTAAAATGGGCCAACCTTCCGACAGGCCACAATGATATATATTAATAACCTCTTTCCAAATTTAATATGTAGCTACATTTATCTGAAACTTAAATTAGTGGTGAACGGGTTTCTAATGACATTTAATTTTTATGATTAACGGGATTTAATGAGATTTAATTGAACTTTCAATAGACATAAATATTCATATAAAACTCATAAAGTTAACTAATACTCCCTCCGTTTCAATTTAATTGTCATTCTAGAGTTTTGCACACAGATTAAGAAAACAATTAATTTTACATATTTTAAAAATAAAAACACAATTACCTATACACCTAACCACTTTTCAACCAATGAAAAAATAGAATAATATTTAAAATCAATAAATTTTGCATTGAAATTATAAAACGACACTTATTTTGAAACGAAAATTTTACTCTAGAATGACATATAATTTGAAACGGAGGGAGTATTGATATTAATTAGTGGTGAACGGATTATTAATGACATTTAATTTTATGATTAACGGGATTTAATGAGGTTTAAGTGGACTTTCAATATAGAAATAAATATCCATATAAAACTAATAAAGTTAATTAATATATATTAATAAGTGGTGAACGGGTAATTAATGACATTTAATTTTTATGATTACCGGGATTTAATGAGGTTTAAGTGGACTTTCAATAGAAATAAATATTCATATAAAACTATTTAGTTTAACGGGTTTTAATAAGTTATTCGACTTTTTCAAACATTTTTCAAAAAACAATTTCGGTTTTTGGTGTGGATTGAGGAAAAACAAAAATATACCCGCTCTCTTGAGTGCGGGTCAAAATCTATAAAACTTCGGTTTAAGTGGACTTTCAATAGAAATAAATATTCATATAAAACTATTTAGTTTAACGGGTTTTAATAAGTTATTCAACTTTTTCAAACATTTTTCAAAAAACAATTTCGGTTTTTGGTGTGGATTGAGGAAAAACAAAAAAATACCCGCTCTCTTGAGTGCGGATCAAAATCTAGTTATTAAAATTAAATCCAATATCCAGAAGTAAAAGACGACAGTGCCCCTTAATTGGCGAAACTGGAAGGGGAAAGAAAAGAGGGAGAAGAGACGATCGGGAGAGGGAGAGATTGCTAAAAGGTCCAATCTGATTCCTCGGATCCGATCTGCGACGGCTACGTTTTTCTGTGTGAAGAAGGGAGATTAGATCAGTTTTCGCGTCGCGAGAAAACGGTTTGTATTTGCATATCTTTAATCTACATTCCTTCTTCTAGATTTGACCTAAATGAGTAACCTAGATGTTTTCTGATCACTCATATTTACGTTGTTTTGTAATATGTTTTTGAGATATTGATTTGGGCTTTTGATTGATTCTTCTGCCCTCCATAGTGTCCAAAAGCCTTACGCTGAAGGAAGTATTATAATTCATATTGAAGAGGAGGAGGATTAACAAAAAAAGAAAGAAAAATGGCAGATGGGATATCTAGCTTTTGGGGTCCCGTGACTTCCACTATAGAGTGCTGTGAGAAGAACTACGCCTACTCTTCTTACATCGCTGAGTTCCACAACACCATCTCCAACGTCCCTGGCATCCTTTTAGCTCTCATCGGTCTCATCAACGCCTTAAGTCAACGTTTCGAGAAGAGGTTCACCATCCTTCACATCTCCAACATGATCCTTATCATCGGCAGCATGCTCCACCACGCCACTTTACAGCACGTGTAAGTTATATATATACTTATTACCCTCCGTCTCTATGTGTTTACCATTTCCTGATGTGAACTTCTTGGTCCAAGCCAGGCTACAACAGAGCGATGAGACGCCAATGGTGTGGGAGATACTTCTCTACATGTACATTCTTTACTCACCGGATTGGCATTACAGAAGCACCATGCCTACTTTTCTCTTCCTTTACGGTGCTGCCTTTGCTGTTGTCCACGCTTACCTCAGGTTTGGGATCGGTTTCAAGGTCCATTACGTGGTGCTTTGCCTTCTCTGCATCCCTCGGATGTACAAGTACTATATTCACACGGAGGACACTGCGGCCAAGAGGATTGCGAAATGGTACGTCGCTACGATCTTAGTGGGGAGCGTTTGCTGGTTCTGTGACCGTGTTTTCTGTAGGAGGATATCTCGGTGGCCTGTGAATCCTCAGGGTCATGCTCTGTGGCATGTCTTCATGGGGTTTAACTCTTACTGTGCGAACACGTTTTTGATGTTCAGTCGGGCACAGCAGCTTGGATGGAGTCCGAAGGTGAAGTACTTTCTTGGAGTTCTTCCTTATGTCAAGATTGAGAAGCCGAAAACACAATGAGAGGAAGAACCAAGGAGAAGGTCATATATATAGTTTTTGTTCAACCTTTTTGTCAGAAATTTTCGTTTTACTTTTTGGGTAAGTGAAAAATTCTATATACAGAGTCTAGATTTTTATTTTATTTTATTGTCTTAGTTATTGGGAACGATGATGATCTTAAGAAGAAATGATTTTTAACTTGCTAAAATGCTCTCGTGTCAGTCAATTTCACCACATTCTTCTTCATCTTCTTAACTTGCGTACCGTGAATTTTAATCTTCCTTGGCAATTTAGCAACATCCTCTGGGTTGTGTCTTGCAAAGAAGTCACCATAGAGGAGAACAATGCAAGTGCATAGAGCAAGCCACTGAACTTGTCAGTCGTCACTCGTCACTACGGGACACCTATAGCAGCCCATCTTGGCATGATCTCTGATGGGAAGGTTTCGTGAGTTGGGTGAACAACACAGCAAACGAATCGGATTACGTCGACCAAAATTGTTGTTTAAATTATTTTTTTTAGACCAAAACCATTAGGACATTGTCCCTTTAAACTAAATTATATTTTATACCAATTTTTATTCTAATATCCTTTATTATTTTCGAAAATTAATAAAATAAATAGATTTGTGAACCAAAATAAATTTTTAAAATAGTACCTAATGATGAAATATCTATGTCAATAAAGTGATAATTTTCTTTCTAGTTTTAAAAATGTGTGAATCATAATTTCATATATTGTTCTACATATATTAGAATCCGTGTACTACTTAGTAGAATACTAAATCTATTTTTTTCATATTTCTACTATTTTCAGAATACGTGTTCTACGGAAATAACAGTAATCTAAAATATTTTGGAATACACATTCCGCGTTTAACATATTCTTCTAATATAGGTAGAAACCATAATCTAAACATTTCGATAAATCTAAAATAAGTAGAAATCAGAATCCACATTCTTCCTATCATTCTAATACTTATAAAAGCTGATTTCAAAAGTTCTTACTAAGTTCTACATTTAGTAGAATATGTATTCTATGAATAAAAATAATCAGATCCGAAAATATAGGAGAAAATATTTGAAAATATTCAGTTTTCATATTTTTAATTCATTTTTTTAAGAAAAAGAAAAAACTAATTTCAAATTAGTTTGGGGATTTTTTAAATATTTTTTTAATTTCAAATTAGTTTTTAATTAAATCTAAAATAGATAATAATGATTTTCTAATTATAATTACAAATTACTAAATTAATTTTAAGGGTAATATTGGCTTTAAAAAATATTTAGTTTAATAAGACAATAAGTAAATGAGATTAGTCTAAAAGTATAATGTCTTAATGTTTTGGTCTAAAAAAACTATTTTCTCTTGTTTTTTCTTTGTCATATGACCCGAGAGAAATTTCTTCAAGAAGTAAATAAAAAGCAACGAGGTTACCGAAATAACGAGAATACCCTTTACCTATATGCCTTAGATACCAAGATTCACAAGGGTAACAACATAGACATACTTCTTACAAAAAAAAAACAACATAGACATACATAATCAAAAGTTCAAAACTAACCATGAAGGGCATATACGTCATTCACCGAGTTATAAGAGAGAGATAGAGAGACAAGACAACGAAGAAGAGAGAGAAAGAGACTAGGGTAAGAGAGAGGATAAGACAGAGAAAGTTGTTTTTTTTTTTTTTAATTCTTCCTCATGATAAAGCTTTGAATTGTGTCGTCAAATCAAATGGTGTCTGACCAAGATCTAGCAAAAGGAGTCGAGACTTTGCTCCGACAATCCGACCCCACCTCTCTCACATCCTTATCCAGTGTCGTTCACCAGCTCGAGGCTAAGCTAGGGTTAGACCTCTCCGACAAAACCAATTTCATCAGAGACCAGATCGATCTCCTCCTCCGTTCTCCTCACCCACCACCCTCCTCCTCATCAATTGCACAACCTCCTCCTCCTCCTCCTCCGCCTCAGCAGCTGCATTTTGGCGTCAATGTTCCGGCGAAAGGGCATTTCGCACTTCACCCTCCGTCTCAACAATACCCTCCTCCACATTTCGCTCTCCAGCCTTCTCCTCCTTACCACTCTTATGACCTCAATTTCCAGCAGCCGTATCCTCCTTACATGCCTCCACCGCCGCAGCAGCATCAAGGACCATCTATGCTGTTTTCACAAGGCGCCAAAGCTTCTCCCTCTGTTAATCAATCCCCAAAAGAAAGGTTCGTTTTTTGGGGCTTTTAGGGTTATGTTTCGTTGATTTGAGGGCCTAATGTTCGTATTCTTTCCCATTGCAGTAATTGGGGATTTCCTTTTTAGGAAAGTCTAAATCTGTAAGTCAAGTTATTAGGTTTTTATGACTTGATTTTTTGTCTCTATAGCAGTGCACCAGCTGGAACTAAAAGAAAGGGTGGTCCTGGAGGACTAAACAAAGTCTGTAGAGTTTCTCCAGAGCTTCAAGTCGTTGTTGGTGAACCTGCACTTCCAAGAACTGAGGTTATTATGCTCATTCACGGTTATTATGACAATATTTTTTATTAAGCTATTGTTGTTAAAGTGTTGGCTTTTTTGGTTGTTAGATTGTGAGGCAGTTGTGGGCTTACATAAGGAAGAACAACTTGCAAGATCCGAGTAACAAGCGGAAGATCATCTGTGATGATGCTTTGCGTGTTGTTTTCGAGACTGATTGTACTGATATGTTTAAGATGAATAAGTTACTTGCTAAGCATATTCTCCCGCTTGATCCAACGAGTAATGGTTTTTGCTCAACTTCGAATGTTATTGGTTAGTTCAATGTTACTGACTCTTTTGAATTCTCGTTTTGGCAGAGGACTCTGGTCAAGCGAAACGGGCAAAAGCTGAGGTGGAGACCAAGGCTGAGACTAAGACTGAGACCACAGAGCCTGTTAGCTCAACTTCAACTGTTTCATTATCTGAGCCACTTGCTAAGTTCTTTGGCACTGGTGAGGCTGAGATCACAGAAGAAGAGATTGTTCGCCGTGTGTGGGAATATATTAAACTCAACAATTTAGAGGTAGGTGTTGCATAGATAATGCTTTTTGAATGGTCATTCACACACCAGAAAACTAAGCAACGTTGGTTCTGCTTTTCGATATGTTTACAGGACCCTGCAAATCCAATGGCTATTCAGTGTGATGAAAAGCTCCGTGAGCTTCTTGGATGTGAAAGTATATCAGCTGTGGGGATAAATGAGATGCTGAGGCCCCATATGTACAAGCGGTCTTGATTTCTTCTGGTTCTGACTTAATTAACTAGGAACTACTTGTGGTAAGTGAAGATTGATCTCACAGATTATGTATTTATATATCAGCATTGTCAGCTATTGATTTTCTGTATCACAATCATTTTGCAGTTGTATCTAGGTGGACCTACTTATGACTCTTGGATGTAGAACTCTGATAGTGAAGAAAAGAACCTTTCCACTTTTAACTTCCTTTAATGCTATTTTCATCTTCCTTTGTCTTTAGCTGGTTGTGTATTAAAATGATTAGGTTGATGTATTATTCAGGAAACCTATGTTTCTAGTACTGTAAACTCTAGTGTAAACGGGTCAATTGGCGTAGACGTTTTGTATTTAACGCCATTTACCAATGAATGTTATAGGAACAAAAAAGCAGTGAAAAAACATGTTATTAATGGGTGTTTTATCTGCTATCTTCTATCTTATTTGCTGTGTATTTATTAGAGTTCCTGTTAAAACCGAAAAACTCGTTTTCCTCGTCAAAATTGTAAAAATGCGTTTTTCTCGTCAAAACTGTAAAAACGCATTTTTCTCGTCAAAATTGAAAAACGTGTTTTTTCTCGCCAAAATCGAAAACACATATTTTCCAGTAAAACTTAAAAAACGTTTTTTCCGCCAAAATCTAAAAACATGTTTTTCACGTGAAAACCGAAAAACGAGTTTTTTACTAAAATATGTTTTCTCGTCAAAACCGTTAAAACATATTTCCTGCCGTATTTTTTTTTTTTTTGCAAAATACGTTTTATCGCCAAAATAAAAAAATGCATTTTTTCGTCAAAACTGTAAAACATATTTTCTCATCAAAATACCCCAAACCTGTGTCCCCCCCCCCCCCCCCCCGATTTTATTAATTAAGGGGCCCAATATTTTTTATATATACATATTATTATATAGAAAATTTTAAATATTTGTAAATTTTAGTTGAATAGGGGCCCTAAAATATTTTACATATACATAATTTATTTTCATAACAAATTTTTTAAAGATATTGATGTTAAAGATTTAAAAATATTTAATTTTTAATAAATATAAACATTACAGGTAAAAAAGAAATTTTGCCCAAGGGCCCAAACAAAAGTTGAGCCGGCCCTGGTTATGTGTACCAATGAATGTTTTAGTAACAGAAATAAGTGAAAGAAAAACATGTGTGTTAATTGGTGTTTTATCTGCCAATGTGTTAAAAGATATGGACTCATGATCATGGGTTGTGTATGAAACGAGTTTAGACCGGAATGATTACTGATTCTGTGGCTAATCTGGAAACCGTTGTTAAATCAATGAGTCAATCGGGTTACTCAGCTGGGTTATGGAAATTGATCCGGTTAGATAAAAATCCTGGTCTAACTCAGTTCGGTTATGGGGTCCAATTTGGTTAAATCAGTTGTTGTCTTGTCGTAGGAAGAAAGGATTCTCCGATCGCATCTCAAGCGAGAATCATCATCATCATCATCAAATGGCGGAAGATCTGGTTCTAGACACAGCAATCAGAGACTGGGTTCTGATCCCTCTCTCCGTAGTGATGGTCCTAATCGGTGTCCTTCGCTACTTCGTCTCCAAGCTCATGCGTTCCTCTCCAACTCCCGACGCAAAGATCCTCAAAGAAGGGTGACTCATCTTCTTCTTCTTCTTCTTCCCCTATCTATTCACTTATCTACAAACAGATCTGTTTATCAGAATCAGCTGCTTGAGTTTTTTTAACTTGTATCCAGGCAAGTTGTAATTAGGGCTAGGAATCTGAAGGCGGGTGCTAATTTCATCCCGCCCAAGTCCTTCCGATCTCGGAGATTCTACTTTAGCAATGAGGTATGATTTTGTAACATGAGAATAATCAATCATATGAACTATGATTGTGTATAATTTCCTCTAGTTACTTTCTTTACTACTCTAGTTAGTTACTAAGAGTTATATATTCATTCTTTATGGTCTCATTTTTGGCTTCAAATCAGGATTTATGTATGCTAGAATGGGTATCAAGCAGTATAGTTGTTTTTCTGTGCTCAAGTTAAGTATTGATTGGTGTAGGAAAATGGGTTGCTACATGTACCCAAGGACCAAGCTCAAAATCCACAAGCTCAGATGTTTTCTGATCCCAACATGGCCATGGATATGATGAAGAAAAATCTTTCTATGATTATACCACAGGTGAATTTTAAGTTTTTCTTTTTTTTTTTTTAATTCAGTCACTCTTTTATGTGTTATTGGTAAATTTAGAAACTAAATGAACTCTACCATCTGCTAGACGCTCACTTATGCATGGGTCAACTTCTTCTTCTCTGGGTTTGTTGCAGGTTTGTTTCTCTTTGTATATATAGTGTGTCCCATTTTATCCTCCTTTTTAGCTTCACAGACGCAGTATCTGAAACTTTCTAATCTGATCTTGCAGCCAAGATACCATTTCCCCTGACTCAGAGGTTCAGGTCAATGTTACAGAACGGGATAGACTTGAGTACTGTTGATGTTAGCTACGTGAGCAGCCGTTCATGGTATGTATCTAGTTACATAGACGATCAGTCTTATGATGTTTTTTTGTTTATATTCTATTGTTTCATGAGCTGTTGTTCTTTCCATGTCTTAGGTACTTCTTGAACTTGTTCGGATTAAGAGGCTTATTTAGTCTCATTCTTGGAGATGAAAATGGTTAGTGTTCCACCTACGCCATTTCTCCTCACGAAACTCTTTACAAGTTATCTGTTTCTTCTGTAGCAATTGATGATACACAACGAATGATGCAAATGGGTGGATTTGGTTTTGATGCATCAAAGGTATATCTATTACAAGCACCTTCTAGTCTTTCTTGAATCATCACCCAACATTTGTTTCATTCTACCATTGGTCCAAGTCCTGATTATTGTACTGTTGTCTTTGCAAAATTGGCTAACAGAGCTTGGGAGCTGAGAAGGATGGTCTCGACATTATTCAACATGAATGGGCTTTACCCGGATTCGAGCACCGGGCAGAGTCGGTTTTGAGAAAACTCGTGCAGTAGAGAGGACATTTGTACCCTGATTTTTGGTTTTATTTGATTTGGTTTAAGTCTGTCTGTAGCATTATTACAAAGCATTACTTTGTTTTACCTGATCTGGTTCTCTTGTGATCTGATGCATATTATCTTATAAAACTTCTGAGAGCTTGTCCTCTCATTTTAAATGGATCACTAGAAGATTGTGTAAGTTAGCTTGAACATATGGAATTGATCTAGTATCAATAGTATCGACAACTACAAATATTCGTCCCGTGTTTTGATGCCTCTGCTAAAACGTGTACCGCGTCCCAAACAATAACGAGCCTAACGAGTAAGAGAAGAGACAGATGGAGAAGATTAAAAAGGAAAAAACAACACAAAGCCTAAAAGGAACAAAATGTCACTAGAGTTGAAATCCAAAATATAGTCCCAAAGTAAATAAAATATAATATATGGAAAGCCTTTTGAACACAGTTAGAAAAACTTCAGATTCTCCACATAGCCTACGAGGGTGTTTATATGTGTAGGATGCTCAAGCTCTTCCATTCCCTGAATATTGACTCTTTTAATAGTGTTCCTCTCAATATTGTAGAACCAAACAGAAGAGTTCCATGAGTAGACAATTTCACCTGTACTAGTCATTCCAACAAACATCAATTCGGCGACCATCGCGTACCCCAAAGGACACAATACATAGCTATGCTTGGACCATTTATGATTTTCAGCATCTTCTAGTACCCACAACACAAGGTTTTGTTTAACGAGACTGATGTATAGCTAGTTTATCTTTGTAGTTGAACAAAGTTGAAGGACTAGTATAATCATAAGTAGGCTTTGGTAACATGTCTTCATCTTTGTTAATAAAACCGAACTTCTCTGACCTAACATCAAACCAAACTATCACACAAGACCCTTCCAACGTACCCTTGAAATACAAAATACCATTTATGCATATATCAATAATGTCACCAGTATTCTCCTTAAAATTGAAGTTGGGTTGGAGCCTTCTCCACAACTGTTTTCCAGACTCCAGTGTCAAAATCCAATGAATATTCATACTCAAACACAGCACTTTGAACTGTTTTCCGATCGGATCGTAGCCTAGGTATATTCCCTTGGGAGTGTTTATTCCTTTTCTAGGCACTTTGGTTAAGGTTCGGACTTTTCCCTTGGCAGGGTTACAAACCAGCGGCCTTTTTCTTCTTCCGCATCCCTGAAGCAAGACCAATCCACATACAGGTTTACATACATAAGTTGAAATCAACGTAGGGTGATAAGGGGTGGCTACAAGAGAAGAGTTATCGTCTGGATTATGAGGCTGAGGTGAAGAGTAGAAGAACAACTTTCCCTTAGTTTTTACGATGAAAAGCAGCCCTGGACGAGTCAAAGACTTAGTCAGAAACAACTCAGTGAAATCAGAACGGCTAAGTATGGATGCCCCCTATTTCGAAACACAACGGAACCTAGCTATAGACTTTAAGGGGACTCGAGTCAATTGCTCTATTACCCCCATATGTTAAGAGTCAATCTCCCAAACCCCCGGTATATTTTTATTTGAATATTTGTAGTCCATACCTACAATATTTACCATACTAGGTGATTTTCCCGTGCTCATGCACGAGTATAAATATTTTTAAAGTAAATATATAATAATAATTGATTATTATTTACTTTTAATTTTAAATTAATTTATAATTTGTATGCATCATTTATATTAATAGTATTATATTACTTTACTTATACTATAATTTTATATATGTTATATCTAGTCAATTTTGTTGTTTTACGGTTGGTTTAGTTATCATTTGGATAAATTGGATTGCATCTCTGAATTCAATTGTACTATATTTAAAATATATTAATTTTTAATTAGTTACTTATTTGCATATGGTGGGTGTTGTCTTAGATATGTAAATATATTTTAGGAAAATTATGTATAACTTAAGATATATTGTACTTAGAATGAATTAAAAATTAACCAAAGTGTCTGATTCCAAAATACATAAATTAATATAACGAAAATATTCTAAAGTCTCATGGATATATATAAATTTTACAAAAGAACTATAATTGTAAGAGTTGGTTAGTATTTATTTTTATTTGTTAATATGTTTTGAGTTATCATATGATCAATATAAGGTTACATGCATTTATAAATTCTAAATAACTTTATGCTTTAGATTTATTGAATGTAAACTGAAATTTATTTTAAATAATCTTAAATTGAGGATTCAGATTTGCTTTGATATTTTGATTATGGTTATATTTAGTTTCATAAATATAAAACATAAAATTTAAAACAATTAATATTAATAAAATAAATAATTTTAATAATGATAAAATATCATATATCTAGCTCATTAGAACAATTATTTTGACCAAACGATGTTTATTGTTAAATTTATTTTTATTTTTAATTATCTCTTAAAAATAAGCACTACACAAAATTGTGATTGTATTTGAAAATAATATTATATAAGCAAAATATAAGTTCTAGATAATTTTATGTAATTGAAAGATATTATAGTCAACTAAATATATGAAAAATAAATAAAAATAAATAAAAATTCAATAATACTAATTATAAACTATTTTATTACTCTAAAAGTATATTTTCTGTTATTTAAAAATATTTTTAAATGTATTATTACTATTTTGTGAACTTTCCTTTTTTATGAAATTATATTATATATACATATTTTTATGTTATTTAAAAATATTTTTAAATGTATTATTACTATTTTGTCAACTTTCTTTTTTTATGAAATCATATTATATATACATATATTTTCGTTTTAAATTTTTTTTTTATGACTTTATAAAAAAATGCCTTTTTATTGCATATCTTTTTGGAAATTTTTGAAAAGGAAAAACTAAAAATAAAAGAATTAATGATACTATTTTCAACTATTTTTAATTCATTAAGGGTATCAATGTAATCAACCATCGTGAGAGCGACACATAAGAAACTGACTTCTCAAATAATATTATAGAGATTTGCATTTCATACCTAATTTACCCCTAATTTTTTTCCCTCCATTATCATTATTTCTCCACAATATTTAGGTATTTTCTTAATTACTACATTTTTCTTGTAGTTTCAACCAATTCACCCTTTTTATTTTAGTTTTAATTAATTTTTAATGCAAAAACTAAGTGAATTACATATTTACCCTGCAACTATCTAACCTAATGAAATAAACTTAGAGATTGAGTATTCTCTTACCGAGTTTGATGAGTGTGTTTCATGTCTTGATGTGCTTGAGATTAAACCTTCCGAGAACTGCTGCCCCAAATTTCCATGGCAGATTTTATAAACCCTAGATGAAATCGCTGTGACCAAAACCTATACTACCAAAACCTATACTTCCGATCAAAGCTGTATTTCTGTATGACTTTATAGAATTCGAGGATGAATAGGAATTGCTTGTCATATCTTCTTATATTAGGTAATATATTTACATAACTCCTAAACATATTTTAATTCTTAATTTCCATATCTTGGTAGAATTAGGTATTAACTATTAGTTAATACTAATTCTACCAAGCTTAATCTAACACTAGATTTTGATATGTGCGTCCGCATGGATGTATTTTTCAAAAATATATTGCTATTTATTTTTATATTAGTATTATATATCATATATGTTTTATCATATAATTAATAATATTTTATACGTAATATAATATAAATTATTGCTGAGTTTGCGGGTTGATCCACTCCACTGCGAATTGAATCATTTTTTGATTCAATTGACACGCAAATGAGAAAAAATATACATGAACCCGCCTTGTTTAAATTAGTGGATAAAAGTTTAATATTTCTATCACAAATATATTTCACAAAATATATTCCAAATCATTTAAACTTTACTTGACATCATATATATTTCAAAGTGCGGATATTATTTTCTTTTTAAATTCTATAACAAAATTGATAGTTAACGGTTTATGTGTTTTTGTATGAGATAGCCTACTACGTTTATGATTTGTGGAAGTTTGTTTTGTTTTATAGTTTATAAAACAACAAAAATATTCATTTCAATATAGATTCTTATACTTTTTAAAATGTGATTTTAATATTTAACAATTATTTAATTGATTAACAAAATATATTTTAAAATACTTTTTGGAACATCACTATATAATTAGAAAGTTTATGATATATTTTTGTAATGATATCATAAAAATTTGCTAAGATAATGATTTACATTAAGACAACTGTCCTAGATCTAACCTAGAAAATAAATATGAAATGTGAAAATAATGAATTAACCTGAGATTAATAACAGAAAAAAACAACTGTTAAAAATATAAAATAAAAAAAAATGAAGAATGATCAAATCATATGTGGCTTCAAAAGAGGAATCATTATAATAGATCATCTGCACATAAACCAAAACCATAGTCAGAAAAAATAAGTGCATATATATATATATAGTCTTAACATTCTAAAATAAAATAAGTTTACTAAATCCAAAGTAGAAAAATAACATCATAAAAATCCAGTGACTTTGTTTCTTTGTTGTTAATGTCTTATATATAGTAAATTGATAAATGTTTCTAAACGACATAGCTTTTACGAGAAAGTTTGAAATAAAATATTATTTAATAAATTTTCAAAAATATTATACATATAATGTAAGATTATTTTTTTGAATATCTTGTTGGTAAAGGTAAAGGAGAATATTTTGTGATTGGATTGTACTAGAAATTTTGTTGACAGATTTCACTATAAAAATTAAATATTAAATACATGAAATTATGAGAGTAGATATCTCGTCAGTTGATTTTGCAACAACTTTTTGAATGACATGTTCTATAACAAATATTTAAATTTAAAATATATATTAGATAAAAATAAATATTCAACAAATAAACATTGGTTCTTTTTTATTTGTTGTTTACGTCATACTACTATTAAATTGGAAATAAAAGTCTAGAAAACTTACCAATACAATCCATTGATTGTGTTTTTGTGGCTTACAGACGAATATAACACAAGGTTGGACTAACAAAAACCCAAGTCGACAATTCTATAGTTGTCAGCGTTTAAAGGTATGAGATAGGAATATAGGGGAATATAGACTTTAGATGTGAAATATAGATTAAAAGAAAAATGGAAATTGTGGCAGCTTGGAGATGATTGCAATTACTTCGCTTGGTTTGATGAAGAGGAAGGTACAAAATGGCAAAGAAGAGCTTTGATTGAAGTCCGTGATGAGATCAAGCAGAATACTAAACTGATTGAACAATTGACTCTAAGCATCTCAGAAATGGAAAGCAATTTGGAGAACAAACAAATAGTGGATGACGAAAATGAAGATGAGATTTTTAGAAAGTTTGAAGAATTCTAGGTTTAACTGTTTTCTAGTGAGCTTTTTTTCCTCATTTCTGATCGGTCTTTTCCTCATCTGGTCTTTTTTTTCCTGTTTGTTTTTTGTTTCTTTGCTTCGGCGGCAGATAGACTTGCAAGTCTTTATTTTGTAGTTTGTCTACTTGCAAAACTCCAAACTTTGGTTTATTTATTTTGTGGCTGACGATAACATGAAATTGGAACATGAAACTGAGATTGCAACATGATCTCATTAAAATGCAACATACCGAAAATGAAATTGAAATTGTAATGTCGAGAAAATGCTAGAAAATGATAGTTTCAAACTTCTACAAACCGATTCTGAATCCCCCAAAAGCATAGAGTTTTTCAAACTTTCCATCCAACTTGAAACAGTTCCCATGAAACATAGACAAAAAAATTCCGGATTCCTTTCTTCTCTTTCTCTTTGATTCCTTCTGCTTCCATAGGCTCATATACCTGCAAGTTACATTTACTTCTAAGTCAGTTTTACCAGTAATACCAAATTGTTTTCTCAAAGTTATTATAGTATTTCATAGTATACTAGTCTATCACTAATTTTACCAATTTCTCAATGTTTCACCTAGTGGTACTTGTATTATGTATAGTATACCATAATTCTTAGTTCTACACATCATAGCCATAATTCATATTTCTAGTTCTATGCATGATTCTTTTTTCCTTCCTTTCCTTTTCTCCTCCTTCCTTCCCTCCTTCCTTCACCAGCATTACCAATTCAAATAAAACCTACGATTCAAAATCCAATCCTAAATTAGGAAATCTCCTAAACTGTTACCTCCTTGTCGCCGTCCTACTCCTCGTCCCCATTCTTATCTCCTTCCACTACATTTTCCGAATCCTTATCCTCACCGTCATTCTCCTCTCAAGATGTAACTGCCACCGCAGTTTCAACGAGGACACTTATTGGCTCTGAAAGGACTCCATCTGTCACTGTTGCTGGCCCCTCTTGCGGTCTCTCCTCCGGTGTCTTCGTCATCTCTTTTCACTCTATCGATTCACACACACAAATGGGATTCAAGGGGGAAACCAATTACGAAAGGTTGAGAACAAAAGAGAATTTTTTTTTTCATTTTTTCTTGAACGGTCTGATTTTATTAAATATGAAATTAGAGTTTCATTAAGTAGGTCTGGTCTGGGGTTTGGATTCTTCGGTTTAAGAATGATTTCCGGTTTAGGTTTAGTTTAATTCACGGTTTGAATTAGATCAGACTGATTTTCTGTACAACTAGATATAATTTGTAGTTAACTCAATTTTCTTAAGGTTCTACGGTCTTTTACATATTACTAGATTCTTTTTCCGCGCTTATGTATTTTAATATTTTATTTGTTTAAAACTATTTTGTACTATTAAGATGGGTATGTGAAATTTAAATAAACTTTTTTACATAAAATTTAAATATATATAAATTTATATATTATTTTATTTGAGTATATATACACATGTTTTTTGCTGCATTGAAAAATAAAAAAATTTATGGGAAACTATGTTATAATTCAATTCCTCATCTTACCTTTTTGAGTTCTCACTATAAGAAATTCTTAGCTTTATAATGGTTTACATTTTTCATTTGGTTTTAGGATCAATATTGAGTTTCTATTTTAATTGTGGTCTTCTTAATTTTATTCTCTTTTCTCGTCTGTTTGGCTTTTCATTACATGGTTATTAGAAAATCTATAAAAATTTATTTATATATTTTTAGACAATGGTGATAAGAAAGGTAATTGTATTCATATAATGATGGATGGGCGAATCATGAGGAATATGCATGAGAACCAAGTTATTACTTTGTTTCATGTGGCATAGCGAATTCCAAATAAACAATCAAGATCATAATAATATTCTACAACATTTATTTTGTAGGGTTCCCCCCCCCCTCAGCAGGTTCACTTGCTGTGTTTGCTTTCATTATGCACATCATATAAGTATCTACAGGAAAAATTCAAAGACATTTGTCTTAAAAAAAAAGTTACTGAATGAAATTACTCAAATAAACTATTTCTTGGATTTTCCGCATTAGCCCAAAATTAATCCTAGGCCTAGCACAATCAAACCTTAACCCAAGTAGTCCAAAAAGAAGTGTGTAGAATATGTAGACAGGATTAAGAGAATTTCTAGAAATAGCTAACAGCTACCTTTCTCTAATATAAATATTACTATTTAGATCATTTGTAATAATCATCAAGAATTAAGCAAAAATAAAGTGAGAAAGAGAGAAATGTGTTTCTGAAAGAGTTATAAAGAAGTTTGGGTAAACGACCTATTTCCACATCAAAAGTATCGTATAGTAACAGTTCCACACAATCTTTCATAATCATCTTAATTGTAAGACTCGATCCCGGCCTCTCAGGCCGCGGTCAAAGCCTCACGTCGCTCAGTCCTCTTCCGGACCGAACTTCAAAAAATTTCGCCCTTTATTTATAATATCACCCATAGGCGAGGGCCAACTTAGATCTTAACTTAAGACTACCTTAGTATTTCCTAGCTTAGATCATTTTTATTCATACGCAGCGGATTATACTATATTAACCATTGGTCTAAAACCAATCTAAAACTTGTCCAATCTAATCGTCTATACCTTGGTCAGTTCATTGAACTACCTTTCAGCTTATAGATCGATCCTTACATGGTACAAGTCATACAAGTTCAAGGTTCCATTCCCCTAAACCATTCTAGCTAGATCTAATAGAAAGTAGCTAGATCATACATTTGCCACATCCACGGAGCTTGTTAGCTCATTGGTCTAGCTGACTTAGTTAGCTCATCCTCCTAGCTGACTTAGCTAGCTCATACTCTTAGCTGACTTAGCTAGCTCATACTCTTAGCTGATTTAGCTAGCTCATCCATCTCTTTAGGCTGACACTCCTAAGCTAGCTGAAAACGAGCTAAGGCCAGCTGCCTCAGCTTGTTTAGCTAGCTCATCCAGCTAGCTAAGCTGAACCCCTTCACCTGAGGTTTCATCTACTTGCTTCCAGCTGACCAAGCTGCAAGACAGCTGCGCCCAGCTCCTTACCAACCCGTCCAAATCTCTTATACCTGCATAAACATCTCCCCTTGGATACTTAGTCATTCAACCAATCATCCCCACTGACCAAGTAACCTTTGGAAGTCTTCAACAGCAATGGTAATGCATCTAGCTCCTCTCAACTAATGCATCACCCATCTCCTCACGCTTGTAGCATAAGATAGCAAGTCTCTCTCTTGGACTAACATGTGCATCCTTTGATCAAACAGAGAAGACACCTTGATCCATCATCCATGGATCAGGTCGTCCCCCTTTACTCATGATCAGATCACACACAGTCTTCCTTGCATAATAACAAACAGATCCATATTTGTGGTCCACGCCACCCAATACCAGCCTTACCCTCAGGTATCAGTATGACAACAAGCAAACATGCTCTAAGACCACACAAGCACAATAAATACATATTAATCCGATAACCTAGCACATGGTTCTAACAATTGCATGATTCCGAGCCTAAGGTTGTGTTCCTGCTCAATTTTGGCCAAACTCAAAATTGCTCTAAAAATTAATGTTAAGCTTTTTAAAATACCCAAAAAAGATAACTAACACGAATCCAAGGTCAGAATCCACAGGAAAAATCATTAACCCTATGATCCGACCCAAAACAACCCTAGGCCTAAATATGGTTTTTGAGAAACTCAACTCCAAATCGGGCCTAGTCGTTTCCAATAATTCTTAAATATCCTAAAACATCTATCCTCAAAGTTTCAAGCCATTTGATTCAGTAAAAAGTGGTTTTGGATCAGTAAACCCAAATCTGTCCTAAAACAGTCCCATTGAACCGGCACTTATGTACGGTTCATGGGAAGGTCTTTCTGATCACCAAACTTTCGTCTGTGTGGTTTCGAGTTTCGATCTTTGAAAATGGGGGTAAACAGGTTCATATACTTGAAATGTGTGCAATTAGGTTCACATAGTTAAAATGTGTGCAATTAGGACGAGCATGAAAGATTATGTGGAACTGTTACTATATGAAACTTCAGGTGTGGAAATAAGTCGTTTACCCAAGAAGTTTCAAAATAGTCTCCAAATAGGAAAATACAAAGCTTTAGTAGAAAATCTTTTTCTTAATATACAAAAGCTATTTCAAACATTAGTTGTCCACTTTCCATCTTAGGTCTCGATTGGTACCGTAGATGATAAAGCATTAACAGTATGCTGTAGAAGTAGTATGTTGCAGAAACTGTATAATTTCAGTAAATTTTTTTATAAAGTGATTGGTAAAACAATAGTATTATACAATTTTAAAATTATCATAATAGTTAATATAATAAATATTTATATTAAAATATATTTATATATTCATAATAGATTTGTTATTAAATATAATGAATCTTATTTATTATATAAAATTATATTATAGTTTATATGTAAAATATTATTATTTAAAAATGTAATTTTAAAAAAATATTAAATTATTTTTGGATATAAAAATATTTAATTTTTTAATTAAATAAATAAATTATATATAATTTATATATAAATTATTATTATTTATTGATAGAGCATTTAAATTCATATATAAAATTATCATAAAAATAATATATGTTATATAATTTATTTATTAGTGTCTAATTAATATATATATATATACATATATGTTTATATTTATAATATTTAAATATATATTATGTTATGTTTATTATTAACAATAACGAACGATATGTGTAATTATATAAATTATATTATATTTTAAATGTAAAATATTGTTTTTAATAATTTAAAATATTTAATTATAATTTTATTTTAATTTCTCAAAATTTAAATTTATTTTTTGATTATAAAAATATTTTTTATATTATTAAACTAAAATAAATAAATGATATGTAATTATTTTTAAAAGGTTTATATATTATAAATGTAAATGTTCTATCAAAAACTCTATTGAAGAGCATTGAGCAAATGATATTTAGAGAATATTAGCCTTTGGTAAATGTTATTCCAAATGCTTCTTTAACAAATGTTGATTGGATAAAAGAAAGCATAATGGTTATGCTAATGCTCCACAAAAAAAAAAAAAAAAAAATCAAGCCCTTAACCTTTTGAAAAACATTGTCCGTTAATTTTTCCTCAACTATTTATATATATTGTGTGTTATTATAGTTTAAAAATAACCTTATAATAAAAATTTCAGTTTTATATATTTGGAAGATATGTTTGTACCATATAAGTGAATATATATATATATATATATATATATATATATATATATATATATATATCTATAATACTAATTTTTGGTGACATAACTTTCACATAATCGCAAAGATAATTGATCAAAAAATATAAGAATGTATAATAAAACTAAGATAATGGTGATTTTACTCCATTAAGTGACAGAGATACGGTGATACTTCTCGATCTTTTGTTTGATCTCTAGCATTGTGTCCCAGTAACCTAGTTCAATGCTGTACCGTTGAGCCTTTATGCGTCTCGAAAAACACATCCATATTGTGACAGATGATGATCAGAGGAAAGTACGTCAACTTCGGACGTTTTTCTAACGATAATTTCCTCATTATGTGTAAACTACTGGCCAATTTTCATGGATTGTGATTCCCTTTTTTTCTTTTTGTTATTTTCTCTTTTTTTTTTCTTTCTTAATTTTCCAGTTTAAAAAAACTATAACATATGTTAACAGTTTACGTGCGAATAAATAAATATGTTATACAAACATATTTTAAATGTTTGATTTATATTAACTAAAAGTAGAATTAACATTCATAAATTGCTTATAACAATTTAAAATTTATTTTACTATACACTTACAAATATCTATATTTTCAGTTGTTATTCTAGTTTAAATATAACAATAAATCACATAGATTTTTTTAAAAACTGGATTAAAGTGAAATTATTTTTGCTCTCAGTTATAAATATTTTTATGAATTAAATTATTTGTCATACATTTTTTTAAACTAATTATATAAACAATATATAAGAACTTATTCACTATAACTAAAAAATATAAGATTTAGATTATAGAAATATTGTTGCTATTTATGCATCTTTGTTAGAATCTGATAGATATTTATTTATGTGAAAATATTTTCATAACAATTTCTCTCTTTTCAAATGTTGATCCTCTCGTTCGCTAATAGAAACTTGAACCCTTACGGATTATTCAATACGATGTAACCCACTTATTTTGGTGAATGAAACCCATACCGAGAAAGTTAACCAGTATGGAAACGTCCATTACATAGGAATTTAGTTTGTGTAATCTTAAATTAAATCAAGTTGAAGAGGTTTTACTATTTAAAAATCTGTTATTACTTAGGAAAAAAAAAGAGCCATGTGTTTCTCGATTTATTGTTGACATAGTCTTGAAGCTCAAGCTTTTGTTTAAAACTAAGATAATGGTGACTGGAGAACTGAAAGGCTGGTGGAGATGGAGTAGCCATTCCGACGAGTCATCACCTCAAACGCCCTTATTCAAAAAATTTAAATCACTTATATCCTTCACTAATCTTAATACCCTTCATCATTTAATGAAAATCCCAAATAAATCATTCCCAAGCGATCAAAACTAAACAAAAACCCCCCCTTATGGATCAGTGAACCCATGGGTAAAATATTTAAATTCTATATGTTTCAAATTCGTCAAAAAAATATTTTAAAATAATTTTTAATCATTTTTGGTGATTTTCGGAAAAATATGAAAAAACAGTTTTTCGATTTTTGAAATTTTTTTATCAAATTCTATAAATCAAATAAAAAATATTGACGTTTTCATTTTAATTTTATGATTTTTCGTTTGACATATTAAATTAAAAGGAAAAAATGAGGATATTTGAGCTTTAAAATTTTCAAACAAGGGCCCTTGAAGCAATTACTCCATTCCGACCTGTGATTGCTTCTTCAAACGCATTTGCAATGTGGTTTTCATTAATCAATAATTTGTTTGTTTTTCCTTTTAGGCAGAACTGCATCATAACATCATTACAATACTGATGGATGGTCGACACTAACTGCAGTTCATGTTTATTTTATTTAAGACATAAAAACGTGAATTTTCCGGAAACTACTCACCTTTTACAAACTTAGGGCCGATGTTGGTTTCTATCACTTTAGGGTGGAAAACACAAGCTTCCAGCCTCTTGTGGAGGAGTTCATCAACACTGTCAGAAACGCTGAAGCACACATTAATTGCATCACTGCCAAGGAAGGACGTGGTTTCTTAAGTAAATATCAACTCTGGTTATAAAGATGCACTAGGTGACTTTCCCGTGCTCATGCACGGGTATGAATATTTATAAAAAAAAATCTATAATAATTGATTGATATTTAGTTTTAATTTTAAATCAATTTATATGTATAATTGATATTAATAATTATTATATTATTCTAATTATACATCTGACTTTGGATATATTATTGCCGGTTTAATTATTTTTGGATCAATAGTCGGTTTGGTAATCAATTTGGTATATTGGATAATACCTTTTTCGAATTCAGCTATAATATTTTTTATTCTAAATATAATAAAACTTTGATTAATTTTCTTATTTTCATTTCGATTGGTTATTGTCTTAGATATGTAAATATATTCTTAGATATGTATATACATTGTAGTTAAATTATGTATAACTTACTATATCTTGTGCTTAAAATGAAATAAATAATAAGCTGAAGTGTTTGATTCAAAATTACATAAGTGAATATAATGATAATATTTTGAAGTCTCATGCATATATATAAATTCTACAAAAGAATTAAATTGTAATTGGTTAATATTTTATTTTTATTTTTAATATGCTTTGAGTCGATCTCTTATTTATATGTATAAAATTAAATAGAATATTATTATTATTATTATTATAAAATTATATGTTCTTATTGTAGTTGATAATAGGAGTTTTTAGATTCCTATTCAAATGTTATAGTACAAAAGATATCGAACCAATTCTAAGAAATTATAAACCAATGGGATTACAAGACAAAGCTTAATCTAAGTGCTATCAATATTGAGAGTATCAAGTGATTCAAGAACAATTTAAAGAAACTAACAAGTAACAAACTTTTTCTCAATTAGTGAAGGTTAGACTCATGGGAATAGGTATATGGTTTAGGTGATCAAGGTTCAATCTAAAAATAGCAAGCTTTCAATCAAAGTGTTTCCTTAAGTCTAAACAACAAAGCTAAGCAAATTCTAGGTCTAGACAATTGCTCATTTGCTTTCATTAATCAA
>CAKOAT010231266.1:24637-40177 GCA_932364175.1 Eruca vesicaria subsp. sativa | reverse complement strand
CTTTCGGCAATTCTTTTTGTACCAGTTCAACACAGATTCGGAATAAGAACCTCTTTGCTCTCTATTTTCGTTTATTCTCATTTAAATTCTAAGTATTTTCGTCATCTTATTTTCGTTGTGCGGTTCTCGCAGATAGCCGGTTCCTCTGGAAACTTAGGGTTTTCCCGAAGTTTCCTTTTTTACGATTTATTTGACAGTATGGTGAAATCGACTCCCACAACGGGTCAAAATCATAGAATATCATGCAGCAGTTAAGCTAAATGACTATAAATAAACGCTGAGTGGGAGGCAACCCACTATTAGGTAATTTTTTTTCTTTTGGTTTTCTTTTCATTTACTTATTATTTTTCGTTTACAATCTTTTCAGGTTTTCTTTAAAAAAAAATTGAAAAAACAAATAACAACAAAGATCCAAGGAGAATCGAATGACAATCTTGTCGACCGACGCGTACCAGTCGATATCGATCGACAGACACTCATCTGCGACGATCGAAGCTCATCTACTCACATCGATCGATTATTCTGTTTGGTCAGGTCCATCTTTCTTCCTTGTTCAATTCAGTACTAATGATTTCTTTTCTTTCGCCATAACTCTGATTTTCTTTACACTGGGACAATGTAATTTAAGTCTGGGGAGAGGTTTACTGATGTTTTATTTGCTTTGAGTCTTATAATATGTTGTTTTCAAAAATATCTTTTATAAAGCTCAAGAAAAGGGATAATGATCGAATTTGATTCATCTTTTGCGAGAGTTTGCTTCATAGAAAGCGTTTTCTTGATGCGAGGGAAAAATGTTCGATGAAAGAAAAAATATGAGTTTCCTTTGAAGGATTGGGATGATCGGCAATCCGAGTCGATTAAAGACCATGGTGGATTGGTGATAACTTGGAGTATGTCTGATTTACGAAAATTTCTAGGAGCGAGTCCGTTTTAAGACGACGTCAGTGTCTCTTGCTCCTTCTTTCTTTTAGGAAATGAGATGAGCACGCTCGAATGCGTGGCGATCGTTTCTCGGTTGTACGAGAGATTGGATCGGTTTGCGAGTTATGCATGAATAGTTAGAAAACAACAGATCGAGATAGACAAAAATTGCCTACAACTTAGCATGCTAGACTATCCCGCTAAATTCTAAGTTCCCTAGGTTTTACGACAGTTTACAAGACGTTTTCATTCATTTCCTATGAGAAATTGGAAGTCTAATAAAATTTTCAAATCGGTCATACCTTAGTTTCATTGACAATTTGGGATTGTCTATTCTTCGTTCTTCGTCTTTTGACTTATTCTCGTATGAATCGGTCTTCAACGAATTACCAACAAGAGTATCGGAGCGGGGAGAGGATTTAACCATCGAAGTTCATGTTCTTGTTTCTTCGTACTGCTGGTTTTACTTAACCGATTAGGCGCGCTTTGTATATCGAAAAATCAATCACGTGTTTATGATTGGATCTTTTCGAATTAGCATGGCAGAGTTTCGTAAAACCGGATTGCGTTTAGAGATTTCAAATCTCTCGTATAGTTTACGCAACGTTTGTGTTAAGTCGACTGTTGCCGTTTTAGACGATTGATTCGAACTTATACGAAAAAACAACCCTTTGCGGTTTTTACTGTAAAATCTCAATGGAAATTCCGATTGAGACGAAACGAGAATCAGCGTGATCAAGACTTGAGAGCGAAACTCGAGGATTGGTTCAGATCACCATAGGGTGAGCTACATGAGCCCTGATATACCATGATTTTGACCCGTTTTTGGTCATATTTTCTATATGTTTTTATTATAATTATCTATGTTTTGGATTCTATTAGGTATGTTTTCAGGTTCAGGAGCATTTTGTCGTAAAGTGATGACTTACGTGCCTTATGGAGCTTAAAGGAGAGTTTTACAAGTTGACTATGAAGATCCGACATTGAGAGACACATATCGATCGATACACACCTTGTGTAATCGATCGATGACGATTCCGTAGAAGTTGAAGTCGAGATACTCCATCGATCCATGTACGCAATGTACAATCCATCGATACAGAGCGTGATGAGAAATATTTACTTGGCCGACTTGAAGCCCAAGTTCTCACCAAATTACAAGACTGCCCCTGATGAGTTTTTAACCTAATTGTACTCCCTATTTATAGTTATGCCTATGAGCCCTAGAAAGACACACAATATTTGAGTTTTGTATTCTATTCTATACTTAGCAATAAAAGCATTTTCTTTTCTTCTTATTATTTTGCTATGAATCTCTTGGCTTTGTCTGAGTAGATTCATATGTTAGATTATGGGTTCAAATAGTTATGAGGGATTAGCCCCAACTATGGATTGTTGAGTTGTTATATTCATTATCCAAATGAACCCTAATGCTTACTCTAGACTTGCTACCTAGAGTTATGATTATGGAGTGACTAATCTAATAGTCATCTTCCTGAAATCATTTGGCTAAACCCAAACTCTATTCAGGCACGATGCGACAGCCGGTCTGATAGAAGTTCTCGGGTGAACACAGTTCGATCCGATCTGATACTTTATATCGATCGATACTCTTCTAGAGTGATCGATCGACGACAGCTTATATCGATCGACACTGCGATAGCAACATCGATCGATGCAGTCGGAAATCAGATCAATGGACGAGTCTGATAGCGACAGCTATAGATTTGTCTAAGGGTTGAAGTTTTCATATATTTGCAAGCAATTCGTTAAGACATCCATAGATTTAGAATCCTGATTTTCTGAATAGTAACCTTGAATCTAACTATTTATTTTCATTGTTTTCAAACCAAAACCTATTTTCCTTAGCAACTTACTATTGCTACTTATTTTATTTACTGTTTTAAACATTTTTCAACCTAGCTTAATCACTTAGGATTATATCTTTTGTGACTCTGGCTCCTTGTTGATTTGATCCCTAAGTACTAAGATTGAACCTCTTATTTGAGAGAGTAAATCACTCCTTAGGTTAAACATTTGAGTGACATCAAATTTGGCGCCGTTGCCGGGGAACTAAGATCACTATTAGATTTAATTTGATTCAGTCTAGGTTATTTGTTACTTTTTATTTTTCAATCTTTTGACACAAATTTTTTCTTTTTCTTTTTTTCTCTTTCAGGTACACGCCCAGCAGTACTAGAAGCAACAAGGACAAGCAACTTTTGTACTCAGAAGATCCCAACAATCTAAAGCGTAGCATCCGCAAGGACATACGCTCCGCATCGATCGATACCAATACCATCGTATCGACCGATACGCCCTTTCCACCGACGATCAACAACCGTTTGTCAACCAATACCTTCATCACCTCATCGATCAACATCAACAACCGTTCGTCGACCGATACCCTTCACTTGACATAGATCGATACACCACACCTTTCATCAATCGATACTAACCGGCGAGACATGGTAGCGCCTATGATTCTCATACCCGATGAGAATGGAGACCTGCGTGATCAAGATGGTCACCTGCGAAATGCAGCAGGTCAGAAGCTGAATGATCAGAAGGAGATTATTACTGAAGAAGAGACTGCACCCACAGGCATCATTCAACCTGTAGAAGAGACCAGAACTTTGGCTGATTACACCGCCCCGATCAGTTCTATTCAAACCGATCAGCCATCCTACCTCCTGCTATTCAGAGAGGAGATTTTGAGCTCAAGCCGCAGTAGTACACACTCGTAGGGCAAATCCCTTTTTGTGGTTTGCCCCATGAGTATCCTATGGACCATTTAGAGAGGTTCGAGGATCTTGTCACCCTAGTCAAAGCAAAAGGAGTCCCTCAAGACTATCTTTTTGCAAGCTTTTTAAGTACTCTCTATCTGGAGAAGCTTTGCAGTGGCTAAGACAACTACCACCAGGTTCCCTTACCACCTGGAATGATATCAAGCACGCCTTCTTGCGTAATTTCTTTGATGATTCACGCGCTGAAGACTGAAGGAAGAAGATTGCTACAATAACCCAAGCCCCTGAAGAGTCATTCAAGGATACTTGGAACAGATTCAAGTCCTACCAGCGAGACTGCCCACACCACGGATTCAACCAAGTACAACTGCTCTGCACCTTCTATAGAGGCATCATCCCCGATTTCAAGAGATCCCTTGATACAGCTAGCGATGGCAACTTCACCACCAGGAACCCTCAGAATGCTATCAAGCTAATTGACAACTTAGCTTCCAGCAACAGCACAAGAAACTCTATGCAGACTACATCATCCCCTGGGAAGGAGTACGTCAATGAAGTTCAAGCACAGCTAGACAACATTCAGAAGCTCTTAAACAAGCAGATCTGTTCAGTGGAAGATTCAGAAATTGTTGAAGAAGATGTCAACTGGATTAGTGGTGCCGATTTTGAGAGATCTGGTAACCAAGGAGGATACAAAAACTTCAGAGGCCAGAGAAGCAACTTTGACCAGAATCCCCAGAAGGCCAACACCTCCAGCAGCAACAAGCCTAACAACAACAAAAGTTATGGAAGTACCTTCTACTCAAACCTACACCCACCCACCCAAGATACTAAACTGGAGGAATTGCTAGACAAGATACTTGAGAGTCACCAGAAACTCGAGGTAAACTTCAATGGAAAGATCGATTCTGTCTACACAACCTTCATCACGAATATAGATGCGCCAGCACCCATGTGAAGAAGCTAGAGACCCAGGTGTTATAGAAAGGAGAAGCTGTTAAGAAGCAGGAGTTTTCCCACACCCAGAACATCAATGCCCTCCTAGATGATGACTTTTGGCAAGAGGTAGTAGAAGAGATTCAGAGATCTGATGATGAGAGTGAAAGAGAATTCGCCTACGACTACTATCGATCGATATTACCAGCTCAACATCGATCGATATCACCTTTAGTTCGTCGATCGATCGACTTTGACGAGTGTCGATCGATGGACTCCGCGAAAACCCTCGCGAGTGCAATTCCGTCAAGATTATGTCTCACGCCGAATTCGCCGCACTTCACCCACATCCGCCCAGCCCTATCATCGATCGACATGATGCCCCCATCATCGATCGACATCAAGACCCTGGCATCGCTCGACACACTCAAACCAGTGTTGATCGATACACAGTACCCCAACGCCGAGTGCCACTTCCTAAAATCGACAGTGCAGGTTTTGACGCTTTTCGGGAGTGATATTACACCACCAGAAACCCTACAGCTTCCCTAAAAGAGAGACCCACGGATATTTTTGAGTCCATTGAGATAAAAATGGAAAATATGGGGAGAGTTCTCCGAAAAAGGAAAGAGCAGATACCTAAACCCTATAAAAGAGAAGCTAATGAGAAGGAGTTGTCAAGCTTCAGAAAAAGAGTCCTCAGAATACCTAAAGAGAAACCTTTTGAAGAAGCCTACTTTTCACACAGATTGTGGATGTTCTTCAGAGAAACCAAGGAGACAGAAGAAGACATTAGGAGGATGTTTAACCAAGTCCGTGATAGCCTCAAGCAGAAGATAACACTGAAGAAGAAGAATGATCCAGGGAAATTCACTATACCTTGCTCCATTAGAGGTGTTGAGGTCCCACGTTCCCTCTGTGACACCGGATCTGGAGTTAGCATCTTACCCAAGCTCATGGCAGATCATCTAGGTCTGAAGATAGAGCCTTCTGAAGAAACTTTCATCTTTGTAGATTGTTCTCAGCAAAGCTCTGGAGGCATCGTTCGCAACCTTGAGGTACAGATTGGAGAAACCCTAATTCCTACAGACTTCCAAATCCTCTCCAACAAGCTGAACTTCAAGACTTCACTACTACTTGGAAGAGCCTTCTTAGCCACAGTTGGAGCTGTTTGTGACCTCCAAACCAACAAACTCTGCCTAACCCTCATCAACCCTTCCATTAACTACGACCCTGTTCCAGTAATCAAGTTCCCAAGGCCAGCTAGCTCAACACTCGTAGCCACATGTTTCTGTGCCCACGAATTTGATTCTATGGAAGAGTATGAAACCGAAGAAGCAGTATCGACCGATGACACCACTTCCCCATCGATCGATATCCTTGCAGCACCATCGATCGACAGTTCTACCTGGTCATCGCTCAATGGAGTATTCCGACGGATCGAAGATGAGTTCCCAGACGCCGATTTCAGTGCAGATGAGTGGGAAAACGATCACTACTTGCCCGAGCTCGCTAGTATCACTACTCAAGAGGAGTCTGATGAAGATTATGAGGAGGAACGAGCCATAGAGTACCGATTTCTTCGAGAAGATGCAGAACACCCGCCTCATCCGACCTTCCTCCGACACCCATCAATTGATGTAAACCCTACACCATCAATCGATATACCTCCTCCCAGATCGCTCAAACGACGTTTTGACTCAACGAGCGACGAACCCTACTGCAGACCAGTCTATGTCCCCTACGAACCACGAGATGGAGATTACTCGATTGGAAGCTGGGCCAGCGGTTATCACGAAATTTTTGCAGTAGACATAGCACCACTACAAGCTGCGACTCAACCTGCAGATCCCGTATCGCTCGACACGGAGTACAAGCCATCGACCGACACGACCTACAAACCATCGACCGACGAAGACATTTCCCCATCGGTCGATATCAATCTTCAACCACCAACCGATCCTGCCACAACACCATCCGAGGTACAAACACTTCAATTTGATTTAAATTCACTAATTCCAGATGAGTTTGGTATTTTCAGGGATTCAGATGGTCATGCACGAGCTATAGATGGGAGAATCATTCATATCTCCACAGAAGATGTTGCAGACCTACTACAGATGGCCAATGGACCTATCATCGAAAATGACCCGCGCCAGAGAAAATGGCCATCGACCGATGCATGGAAACTAGCATAGATCGATACGCATCGCGAATTTGGGAAGAGAGCTTTCAAACACGGAGTTCGTCATTTCTCCTGGGAAAAGAAACACGAATTTGGTGTCTACCGAGATGAATCTGGCCATGCAAGAGCAGTAAACGGAGACATCATCCCTGTCACCAAAGAAGATATGGAAAACTTGCTAAAGAGAGCCTCACTATTTGGTCGCTCTTGTTTCTGTCTACCAAGATATGCTGATCAGTTTGCTAAAGGAGTTCCAGATGGCAAGCTCTACACACAGGAAGTTACCTACATGCCAGATGGCCTCACCAGCGATCACAACTGGAAGATAGTAGGCACGAGACTTGACCTTGAGGAAGAACTATCAAGACTTCGAGGTGAGATGCTATGGCAGACCACCCACAATGACTAAGTACGAAAGAAACGAGATGCCCTACAAGAAGAAGTCAACACTTTGTGCGTACAACTGAAGTCTCAGACGCAGGCATCGACCGATACAGATCCCCCTGCATCGATCGATACACCCGTACTTAACCCGATCGAGCACCACTTACAGAAGCTATCGATCGATGACAAACCCAGTCCATCGATCGATACCCGTGCTCAGAAATTCTGTACCAGGGAAGAACTTGAAGAAATCACAGCAAAAATCTACAAATCTATTGAGTTTTGTGGAGAGGATGATTATAGAATCCTGGACGAATACTGGTTTCCCCCCCACAGTGATTTCAAAGGTCTGCAATGCACAATGAAAGATATTCAGAAGGAGGTAGAAGATATCCAAAGACAGCTCGCCAGCCGACCTGACCCAACCCCATCGATCGATGAAGCACACAACGCATCGATCGATATGAAATCTCCAGCCTCCACCGACGATCCAACACACCACGATGCCATGCAACGCACAACAGAACACATCTACAGCATGCTTGGCAACCATCACTACAGCCTTGCCAACTTAGAGGGGTGGTTAGAAAGGATCCAAGCAGAAGTTTATGGTTTGAAGACTAGTATGACCAGAAGTGAGAAGGCCACAAGAAGCTTTCTAACATCTTGGTTTGATGAAACACAAGAAAAGGAGGACATTTGTTTACCAACAAGTACCTGCAACCCACCTCACTAGCCACCATAACTCCACAGTCAACCTTATTGACTTTAACCAAGCGCTGAGTGGAAGGCAACCCACTGTTAGGTATTTTACTTGCTTATTTTATTTTATTTTTACGTACTAGTTTCGTTTTTACTTGTTTTTAGGAAGATAGATACACGATCCATACCTATCGACCGATACGAACCAGTTGATATCGCTCGACACAGACCAACACGCATCGATCGACGATGGCGACTCACCATCGATCGATACCCATATCGGTCAGGTATATCGTTCACCATTTCGATGTCAGTTTACATATTTAATTTTTCTTATGCTCTAACTCCGACTAATTATACAATGAGGACAGTGTATGATTTAAGTCTGGGGGAGTTGATTACTGATGCTACTTTACCTCTTTTTGATCTTTTTGATAAAGTTTTCAAAAATTGGTTTTATTGAGTCAAGAAAGGGAAAAATTTTCAAAGTCTTACTTTTTATCTTACCACTCTTTACCACCATTCTTAGATTTATTGATTGCAGAAAGTACTATAGATGCTAAAGTGGATCACCGATCACCTATGTCAACACTTTCATGATTGTCTGGAAGAATCAAAGCTGATTTCCAACGTAACCTGACATTATTGCTTGTCTTGGGGCTTGGTCTACAAGGGATCGGAATCCTCTTGCAAGTCTGGAAGGTAAAAGTCTCAAAAAATTTGGTTTCCTTCTTTCCTTCCTTCGGCATCCTCAGAAAATAAAAGATTGAGATGATTTCCTGAGAGGCAGAGGGAGAGGTACATTACCTATGACCCCACTATTCTAAATCAAAGGAATGATCACAGCGAGGGAGAGGTACATTACCTATGACCCCACTATTCGCTTACAATTTGTCAAGAAAGATCAATAAGATGAACATTAACTGTTCACTGGGATTGATATAAAAGAAAGAAGAGTTGGGATTCAGAGAATGGGGATAAAGAAAGAAAGGGAACCACGATGAGAATGCCTGAAACTTGATTGAGTTGAATCCAAGTGTTCCTTGATCGATACTCCCAAGGTAAAGCCTACACCTTTATTTTTATGCATAAATGAAATCAGTAGAGGGGATAGACAGACAAGGAATGTTTAAGTTGATTGGCTAGATGTTTAGGTTGCTGTTTAGGTTGCTAAGCTAGGATATGGTATAATGTACTTCTGTAGTTGATAGGAATAAGGTGTGGTTTGCAACAAAGTAAGAGGTTATGATTTTTAAGTTGAGATTTTGATTGCATCCCTGCTGTTTTTAAACTTCTTTTCAAGACTAACTTGATGATTGCTTGAGGACAAGCAAAAGGTTAAGTCTGGGGGAGTTGATATACCATGATTTTGACCCGTTTTTGGTCATATTTTCTATATGTTTTTATTGAAATTATCTATGTTTTGGAGTATATTAGGTATGTTTTCAGGTTCAGGAGCATTTTGTCGTAAAGTGATGATTTAGGTGCCTTATGGAGCTTAAAGGAGAGTTTTACAAGTTGACTATGAAGATCCGACATTGAGAGACACATATCGATCGATACACACCTTGTGTAATCGATCGATGACGAGTCCGTAGAAGTTGAAGTCGAGATACTCCATCGATCGATGTACGCAATGTACCATCGATCGATACAGAGCGTGATGAGCAAGATTTACTTGGCCGACTTGAATCCCAAGTACTCACCAAATTACAAGACTGCCCCTGACGCGTCTTTAACCTAATTGTACTCCCTATTTATAGTTATGCCTATGAGCCCTAGAAAGACACACAAGATTTTAGTTTTGTATTCTATTCTATAATTAGCAATAAAAGCATTTTCTTTTCTTCTTATTATTTTGCTATGAATCTCTTGGCTATGTCTGAGTAGATTCATATGTTAGATTTGGGGTTCAGATAGTTATGAGGGATTAGCCCCAACTATGGATTGTTGAGTTGTTATATGCATTATCCAAATGAACCCTAATGCTTACTCTAGACTTGCTACCTAGAGTTATGATTATGGAGTGACTAATCTAATAGTCATCTTCCTGAAATCATTTGGCTAAACCCAGACTCTAATAAGGCACGATGCGACAGCCGGTCTGATAGAAGTTCTCGGGTGAACACAGTTCGTTCCGATCTGATACTTTATATCGATCGATACTCCCCTAGAGTCATCGATCGATGACAGCTTATATCGATCAACACTGCGATAGAAACATCGATCGATGCAGTCGGAAGTCAGATTAATGGACGAGTCTGATAGCGACAGCTATAGATTTGTCTAAGGGTTGAAGTTCTCATATATTTGCAAGCAATTCGTTATGACATCCATAGATTTATAATCCTGATTTTCTGAATAGTAACCTTGAATCTAACTATTTCTTTTCATTGTTTTCAAACCAAAACCTATTTTCCTTAGCAACTTACCATTGCTACTTTTTTTATTTATTGTTTTAAATCTTTTTCAACCTAGCTTAATCACTTAGGATTATATCTTTTGTGACTCTAGTTCCTTGTGGATTCGATCCCTAAGTACTACGATTGAACCTCTTATTTGAGAGAGTAAATCACTCCTTAGGTTAAACATTTGAGTGACATCAGGCCCTCTCAGCTTGCCATACGGCGAGCTGGTGCAGACAGTCTCTATTCGTCGAGTTGACTTGTTTTTGTCGTAGAATCTTAACGGAAAGTCCGATTGAGACGAAACGAAAAGCTGTACAATCGAGACTGGAGAGAGAAGCTCGAGGAGTGATTCAGGTTGCCATAGGGCGAGCTGGGTGACACCTTTCAGATCGACGTACGGCGAGCTGGATGGTAAGAACTCTTGGGGCAAAGTCAGTGCCTCAAGGGCGAGGTGGAAAGCCGGTCAGCTCGCCGTACATCGAGCTGGTCTAGCATAGCCAGGTCGCCGTATGGCGAGCTGGACGGTAAGAACCCTTGGGGCAAAGTCAGTGCCTCGAGGGCGAGGTGGAAAGCTGGTCAGCTTGCCGTACGGCGAGCTGGCTTGAAGGGTTCAGATCGCCGTACGGCGAGCTGGTCTAGCTTGGCAGGTCGTCGTATGGCGAGCTGGACGGTACGAACCTTTGGGGAAAAGTCAGTACCTCGAGGGGGAGATGGAAGGCCGTTCAGCTCGCCATACGGCGAGCTGGCTTGAACGGTTCAGCTCACCGTACGACGGGCTGAAACGGCTGGTTCGGCTCGTCGTATGTTGAACTTGGTTCGGTCGAACCTGGTCGCGGTTTACGGCGGATGCGGTTTTTTGCGGTTTTTGCTTAACTTGGGCCATCGTGTAATCGGCGATTGTTTCGTTCGTTCTTTCGAGATGACGATTTCCAAGTTTTCCGCGGATTTCCTTTGTTCGGAAAGTCCTTAGAATTATATAAAACAACTTCTCGAGTTTTATAAAACGTATTTTTTATTTTTACGGAAACTTTTAGCCATTGATTCCATCGTGACCGATTTTGACACCAACAACAGATGCATTCAGCTCGCCCATGGGCGAGCTGGTCACATGTGCGGCCAGTTCGCCCGTTGGCGAGCTGGACGGTTCTCAATTTTTGGTTTTTTTCTTGTTTTCTCGGCCCGAGATTGTTTCGGAGAATGTAAGGAGAAGTAATCGTAGACGTTTATTCCGATCTTAACAATAGTTTTGATATCTCGGGGAGTTTGGACGTCACAGCCGTTTTTTTGGCTAATTTGGCCAATAAAACAATCGTGGATTGTTTTATTCGATTCCCCGATGATTTCCAAGATGACGATTATCAGGTTTAAGGAATCGCTTTGTTCGTAGAGTCCTTATATTTCTTCGACGCTTTTCCGCAGTTTGAAAACATATTCTTAACTTTGCAGAAAGCTTTAATCGTTGATTCCCTCGTAATCGATTTTGACCCCAACAAACAAGGAGGTCTTTTTTTATTGTTTCATACTTTGATACGAGTTTTCCGTAACTTTGTATCTCCGTAGAAAGTCTATAGTTTCTTGTACGCTTTTTCCAGGACTTTTAGCCATTGATTCCGTTGTGAACGTTTTTGACCCCAACAATTGCTTGACCGGAGTCATCGATCGATCTTCCTATCAGAAATCGGTCGATGATGAGTTTAATGTATCGTTCGGTTATCTTATAGATAATCGATCGGACACTGTCAATTGCGGCCATCTGGTCACTAGACTTGTTTATTTGAAAGTTAGTTTAAGTAAATTGTTCAACAAGAATAGTTAATGTTCTATAATATATCACAAGCAACTAGATAGCATCCTATAGAATTATAATCCTGAAAACCTGAATAAAAACCCTAAGTCTAGCATCTTTTCCATTTTAGTTTTAAAAGTTTTCATTTCCATTCTGATTAATTAATTGTCGTGCTTAATTGGAATATTTCCTTTTTGCTAATTTATTGTCTTTACTATATATACATTAACCTAGAGTATTATTTAACTAGATCTATTAGATTCCTTAGCTCCTTGGGGATTCGATCCCTAAGTATTTTCATGGGGATTCGATCCCTAAGTACTACAGCCTCGTATTGACCTAGTCACCATACAACGACATGGCTTGGTGTCGAGCCGGTCACCGTATGGCGACCTGGCTTGGTATCGTCCAGTTCACCGTGTGGTGACCTAGCTTGGTATCGTCCAGGTCGTCGTGCGGCGACCTAGGTTGGTATCGTCCAGGTCGCCGAGTGGTAACCTAGCTTGGTATCGTCCAAGTCGTCATGCGGCGACCTAGCTTAGTGACGTTCAGGTCACCGGGTGGCGACTTGGCTTGGTATCATCTAGGACACCGTGCGACGACCTGGCTTAGTGAAGTCCAGGTCGCCGTGCAGAGAGCTGTCTTGGTATTTTCATGGTCGTTGTGCAGCGACTTGGCTTGGTGTCATCTAGGTTGTCTTGCGGTGACCTGTCTTATGGCAACCTGTCGTCCGGCGACCTGGCTTACGGCGACCTGGCGTACGGAGACGTGGCTTACGGAGACCTGGCGTATGGCGACCTAGTGTGCGGCGACCTGGCGTGCGGTGACCTGGCGTACGATAACCTTGCATACGACAACCAAGAGTGCGGTAACCTAGCGTACGGAGACTTGGTGTAAGGTGACTTGGCGTAACGTGACTTGGCGTACAATGACTTGCCATACGGCGACTTGGCTGATTAAGTTTAGGTCAGGTCTTCGGAGATTTATACTTCAGTTCATTTCCAAACGGTTTTTTGGGAGGATTTTCAGAAGAAGTAATCTTAGTTGTTGATTTTGAGTTTATCGTTTTCGACCCCAACAGTTAAGTTTCGAGAATTATTTTCCGGAGAATTTTAGGCATTGATTCCGTCATGGCCAACTTTGACCGCAACACCTATCAGTCAAGTCTCTCCCAAGATATTCTACCTAAAGCAAAGGTTCTAGAATTACACGATGGATGATGATAAGAACCTGGATAAAATCTGGACGTCTTTACTAATTTGGGGTCTAATCTGGCCAGTCAGGGTGTTGAGCTGAGTGAAGAGGATCAATCTTTCATACTTCTAAATAGCTTACCTAGAAGATTTGAACCCTTAGTTCAGACATTGAATTACATAAGAGATCAAGATTTTATTACTCTAAGTGAGATCACAAGTGCGGCTTACTCTATTGAGTTGGATATGAGAGCGAGAGGTGGTCACGGGTCTTCTGGTACGAGTAATGAAGTTCTATATGTCCAATCAAGTGGAATATCTGAAAAGAAGAGCACACTAAAGGGTAAGTCGAATCACAGAAGCAAGTCTAGACCAAAGATTAAAAAGACTTGTTGGGTATGTGGTTCTGAAGGTCATTTTAAGAAATATTGTCCAGAAAGAAACAATCCTAATAATTCCTTCAAAGAGGAAGCCAATATTGGCAAGGCTCAAGCTAGTATGATGATGACAGCATCAAGTCTTAACAACTGGGAAGGATGGGTTTTCGATTCAGAAAGTTCGTATCATATGACCTACAGGAAGGACCTGATGTTTGATGTCGGAGAAGTAAATGGGGGAAACTTTCTAATGGGAAATGACACCTATTATGAAGTATCTGCTGTCAGAAAGATCAAGGTTGAAAACTATAACAAAACTGTTGTTATATTGACCGGTGTAAGGTTTTCTGCTACTGCAAGCAGAATCTAATATCTCTAGGACAACTGGAAACCCTGGGGTGTTGGTTTCAGTCAAGGGATTACCGTTTAAAGGTTTTCAAATAGGAAACAGATGTTCTAGCAGCAGACTACAAAGATATCTTGTATTTTCTTGATGGTGCCTCGGTCAAAGAAAAAGCCAACACTGCTGCTGTGGAGTTAGATCCTACTTCTCTCTGGCATAGTCGGCTTGGTCAAATGAGCATATGAGTCTTGCAATGCTTGGTGAAGTCTGGTTTTCTTAAACCTGAAGACATAAAAGAAAAACAAGACTGTGAGCATTGTATTCTCTGAAAGTTTCACAAGCTATCATTCAAGAATGGAAAGCACAATTAAGGAACCCTCAACATACATTTATTTTGATTTATGGTGTTCTCATAATGTTACTCCAAGCATATCTAAGTGTCAGTACTATATATCATTTTTGGATGACTTCTCAAGGAATGTCTAGGTGTAATTCATGAAGATTAAAGATGAGACATGTCCTTATACGCCTCAAAAGAACGGAGTTGCTGAGAGACTCAACATGACCATTTTGGAGAAAGTTAAAAGTTTGCTTAGTGAAACTGGCTTAAGTGATTCATTTTGGGCTGAAGCGTCATCTAGGGTGGTGTATATGATCAACGGGACTCCGTCTATTCCTCTGGAGTTAAGGGTTCCTGAAGAAGTATGGTCAGGAAGAGCACCTGAGTATGATCACATGAGACTTTTTGGTTGTCTAGTGTACTATGATGTGGATCGTGGTAAATTGCAACCAAGGGCCAAGAAAGGTATATTTATGGGATATCCTCAAGGGGTTAAGGGTTACAGAATTTAGAGTATTGAAGATAAGAAGATTGTGGTTAGCAGGAATGTTTCCTTTCATGAGAATGTAGTGTTTAAGGATATTGAAACTACTGACGCATGCTCTGCTAAACCTGAGAAAAACACTGTAACTGGAGGAGTCAATGGTTCTTCATCTGAAGGTGGAGCTTCTTCAACTACTGAGGAAAATGAAGAATCAGAAGGTGATTCCGATAAAGAAGCATCACCGGAAAATCTAAAGAATTACATGTTGGTGAGGGATAGGCAGAGGAGAGACATACGGCCTCCAAATCATATTTGATTATGGAGATGTGGCTGCTAATGTGATATCACTCAAATTACCCTAAGGAGTGAATTACTCTCATCTAAAGAGGTTCAATCGTAGTACTTAGGGATCGAATCCACAAGGAACTAGAGACACAAAAGATATAATCCTAAGTGATTAAGCTAGGTTGAAAAAGGTTTAAAACAGTAAATAAAATAAGCAGCAATGGTAAGTTGCTAAAGAGAATAGGTTTTAGTTTAAAAACAATGAAGGAAAATAGTTAGATTCAAGGTTACTATTCAGAAAATCAGGATTATAGATCTATGGATGTCTTAACGAATTGCTTGCAAATATATGAGAACTTCAATCCTTAGACAAATCTATAGCTGTCGCTAGTTAGACTCGTCCATTGATCTGATTGCCGACTGCATCGATCGATGTTGCTATCGCAGTG
>CAKOAT010231266.1:2344-17169 GCA_932364175.1 Eruca vesicaria subsp. sativa | reverse complement strand
AGGAAGAGTATCGATCGATATTAAGTATCAGATCAGATCGAACTATTGTTCACCCGAGAATTTCTATAAGACCGGCTATCGCATCGTGCCTTAATAGAGTCTGGGTTTAGCCAAATGATTTCAGGAAGATGACTATTAGATTAGTCACTCCAAAATCAATACTCTAGGTAGCAAGTCTAGAGTAATCATTAGGGTTCATTTGGATAATGAATATAACAACTCAACAATCCATAGTTGGGGCTAATCCCTCATAACTATTTGAACCCCAAATCTAACATATGAATCTACTCAGACATAGCCAAGAGATTCATAGCAAAAGAATAAGAAAATAAAATACTTTTATTGCTAAATAGAATAGAATACAAAACTTGGTTCAAAACTTCATATAGGCATAGGTATAGATAGGGAGTACAATTAGGTTAAAAACTCGTCAGGGACAGTCTTGTAATTTGGTGAGAACTTGGGCTTCAAATTGGCCAAATAAATCTTGCTCATCACACTCTGTATCGATCGATGGTACATTGCGTACATCGATCGATGGAGGATCTCGACTTCAATTTCTACGGAAGCGTCATCGATCGATTACACAGGATGTGTATCGATCGATATGTGTCTCTTATATCGGATCTTCGTAGTCATCTTGGAAAACTCTTTTCTAAGCACCAAAAGGCACCTAAATCATCGCTTTACCACAAAATGCTCCTGAACCTGAAAACATACCTAATAGACTCCAAAACATAGATAATTATAATAAAAACATATAGAAAATATGACCAAAAGCGGGTCAAAATCATGGTCTATCATTATGCTGTGGTTATGTCTGAGGTAATGGAAGAAGATGAACCACTAACTTATGGAGAAGCCATTCAGAGTCAAGATGGAAAGAAATGGAGAAGGGCTTCTGATGACGAAATGGATTCTTTAGAGAAGAATCACACCTGAATTCTTGATGATAGGCCTGAAGGAGAGAGAACTATTGCTTGTAAATGGATATACAAGATCAAACTTGGTATTCCTGGTGTGGAAGATTGTCGGTTTAAGGGAAGAGTAGTTGCTAAAGGGTATTCTTAGATAGAGGGTATTGATTATAATGAAGTCTTCTCTCCGGTGGTCAAGCATGTCACTATTCGTCTTCTTCTATCCTTAGTTGTGAATCAAAGTTTAGAGCTGGAGCAGCTAGATGTTAAAACAGCTTTTCTCCACAAAAATTTAGTAGATTCTAATCGAAATACCTGAAGGCTATAAGAAGGGTGACAAGGTTTGTTTTTAAAAAAAAAATCCATATACGGTTTCAAACCGTCACTTAGACAATAAAACTAAAGATTTGATGAGTTTATGAAATCTCAATGTTTTAAAAGAAGCTTATACAACACTTGTACTGATTTCAAGTCATACGGAGAGAGAAACATGGTCTATCTACTTCTTTATGTAGATGACATGTTAGTAGCAGCAAAGGATTTAAGGGAAGTTCAGAATCTCAAGGATTTACTGAGTAGCGAGTTTGAAATGAAAGACATAGGTCCTGCGAAGAGAATTCTAGGGATGGTTATTCATCGAGACAGAGTGAAGGGTTTTCTTACTTTATCTCAAGGAGCTTATCTGGGTAAAGTTCTAAAGAACTTAATGATGGAAGAATCTAAACCAGTTTCTACTCCTATGGGTTCTCATTTCAAATCGTCAAGTACTAAAGCAGAGATGCGATCTGAATTACAGAAGGTTATGGAGAGTGGTTGGGAGTCTTATGTACTCCATTATAGGCACTGGTCCTGGCATTTCTTATGGTGTGGGACTACTGATTCGCTTCATGAGTTCACCTAGTCAAGATCATTGGAATACGGTCAAATGGTTGATGAGATACATAAGAGGTACAACTAATATGGTCGTAACATTCAAGAAAACTGATAATTTAAGAGTAAAGGGTTATTGTGATAGTGATTATGCATCTGACCTTGATCAGAGAAGGTCAATCACTGGCTATATCTTTCAAGTCAGAGGTAATACGATGAATTGGCATTCTGGACGGGTCTGTCTACAACGAAAGCAGAATATATGGCATTAGTTAAGCTACAAAAGAATCTTTATGGTTAAAAGGGATTACCTCTGACTTTGGTTTTGAAAAGAAGAAGCCCGAGATCTTCTGTGATTCGCAAAGTGCTTTATGTCTGGCTTGAAACAGCGTTTTCCATGAGAGAACAAAGCACATCGGTGTTCGTCTTCATTTCTTCCGAGATGTTGTTGCAGACGAATCAATAGTGGTGACAAAAATTGGTACTCTTGAGAATCCTGCTGATATTCTCACGAAGAAGAATGTATCGGTGAAGAAGTTTAAAGAAGGCAGGAATCGATTGAGGGTTCTCATCAACAATAACTAGGTTGATTCCTATCTATGGTTATTTTCTGACAAGGTTAGTGTTGAGAAAGGGAAGGCATAGCTACCTTAAGTGGCTGTCGGGTTTGGAAAAACAAGCTGGAGATTTGTCACAAGTGTTTTGTCAAAATCTGGGTTATGGACTATGAAGACCAAAGTATGGGCCGAGTGGATTTGTGTCGAGGCCCAGGAGAAATTGAAGTCAAGTGGAGAAGCCCAAAGTCTTATACTTAGCATTTTGATCAGGTTTGTTCTGTGTGTGACTAGAACGGAGTGTAAACATGCCATGTACGAATCCGTTATAGAAGAATGAGTTGACACACAAGTTGCAGAATGGATGAAAAGGAACTAAGCTAGTATAAGAGGAGAAAGGAAACGAATCTAACCTGAGAAAGTATTACATCACATAAGGATCTGAGAAGATAAGAGAAACACGTGCGGAATCGGGTGTGTGATCATCTTGTTATGGTGTACCCTGTATACGTTCTAGGTGAGTGACAAGAGTTATTGGTGAGAGGTGTGAGCTTGGTGTGTGATTTCGCAGCTTATAATTGAATTCCTTTTTCTGGAGACGTACCAAGGCTTCGTTAATAGCTTTGAGAACTCTAATCTATTGTGTCGTTTATATCGCTGCAAACACAAACACACACACATATCATCGGATCAACATTAACAATATCATGAGCTAGATAACTTAAACTACAAGTAAAACCACTACATTTAGATAGAAAATTCATTTAGTTTTGGAATTGGTTTCTAAGAGAAAAGACTATTTGTACATTTAATGAAAGTTTAAAGTTTAAACGCCAAATATAAAGGTTAGTGTTTTCGAAAATATAGTTTGGTTTCTTTGGCTATATTTCGGTAACAAAATAAAAATATATAGTGCATGAGGTTTCGTGGAATTAAATTAACATTCAACTTTCATTATACAATGCTTCTTTTTCAGAAAAGAAGTTAACATTCAATGAGAACTGGCATGAGAAGTTCCCACATTCAAAAATGCAATACCTACGACTTTGGGGGTTGGACCATCGTCTAATCCTAGCAGATATTCTCAGGAAAAAGCAACGAAGGTCTAAAAACTTTAAATTTGATAAGCGATGGCTCCAGAATGAGGAACTCAGACAGATTATACTTGAAAGTTGGAAATCGCCAGATCTACCACCGGGTGCAAGTATTATGGAACATATTATCAGCTGCAGGCGAGCGCTATGTGATTGAAAAAGACAACACAATCTGAATTTAGAGAAAAGTATAGAGAAGTTGAAGGAAAAGGGGGATCGTTTATCCTCTAATGATGATGCCACTACTAAGGAGATAGCGGCGGCTCTCAAAGAATTGTCTGATGCCCTTAAGGCGGAGGAATTATTGTGGAAGCAGAAGTGCAGGGTATTCTGGTTAAGGGAGGGTGACCGAAACACTAAATTTGTCCATGGTTTGACGAAGCAGCGAAGAGCAAGGAACAGGATAACCCAACTTTTAGATGCAGATGGGTATGTTGTGGAGGATGAGGAAGGCCTAGTAGCCATTGCTACTAGCTATTTTCGCCAAATCTTTCAATCATCGAACCCTGAAGAGATTAAGGAGGCTCTTTCTGAAGTTACCACGACGATTACGCCTACAGACAATGAGGGACTCACAGCTCCGGTTACAGAGTGGGAAGTTAAATTAGCTCTCTTTGCTATGCATCCTGAGAAAGCTCCTGGACCGGGCAAAATGACAGCTTTGTTCTATCAAAATTTTTGGGATATTGTCAAGGAGGACTTAACTCGTATGGTTAATGAATTTCTATTTCAAGGAACTATTCCGACTGGTCTTAATGAAACTAATATATGCCTTATCCCAAAAGTTGATAAGCCAAACCAGATGAGCCAACTACGACCCATCAGTCTTTGTAATGTTTGCTATAAGATTATCTCAAAGGTCTTATGCCAAAGACTGAAGAAGGTTCTCCCAGATAAGATTTCTGAAATCCAGTTAGCCTTTGTTGCTGGGAGACAGATATCAGATAACATAATGATAGCCCAGGAACTGTTCCATGCCTTAAGAACAAAACCAAGTGGACGCAATAAGAGGATGCCCATCAAAACAGACATGAGTAAAGCATATGATCGTATGGAATGGTCTTTCATTGAAGCCACCATGAGAAAGATGGGATTCTCAGAAGTCTGGATTACCTGGATTATGCGATGTATAACGACAGTAAATTATAAGGTACTAATGAATGGACAGCCACGAGGGAATATTGTCCCGGGGAGAGGTCTACGTCAGGGAGATCCTTTGTCCCCTTTCATTTTTATTCTATGCACGGAAGCGCTCGTTAGCCTTCTTAATCACGCAGAGAATCAGGGAAAGATGACGGGGATGCGCATCACGCGTGCGTCTCCGTCGGTATCCCACCTACTCTTTGCTGATGATAGCCTTTTCTTTTGCAAGGTGGAGCCCCGTGAATGTGAAGAAGTAATGAAAGCGGTTAGGAAATATGGACAAGCCTCTGGACAGTGCATCAATTTCGATAAATCCTCCTTACTCTTTGGTAAGAGGATCGGTCTTGAGGCCAGGCAAGAGATTAAGGATACACTTGGGATCCAAAATGATGTAGGAATGGGTTCCTACCTAGGAATACCAGAGGATATCAGTGGATCGAAATGTAAGCTGTTTGCTTTCTTAAAAGACAAACTTAGGAACAGAGTGAATGGATGGACGGGTAGGTGGTTGTCTAGAGGCGAAAAGGAAGTAATGATTAAGTCAATCTTGTTAGCACTACCAACCTATGTTATGTCTTGCTTTTTGCTTCCTTTGGAGATATGTGATGCCTTGGCTAGTGCCATTGCACAGTTTTGGTGGAGCTCAAACCCGCCAAAGAGAGGCTTACATTGGACAACATGGGACAAGTTATGCCTATCTAAAGAGGAAGGCGGAATTGGCTTCAGGATGATCCATGAGTTTAACCTGGCATTCTTGGCAAAGCAGCTGTGGAGATTGGCACAAAACCCAGATTCTTTGGTTGCTCGAGTTATGAGAGGGCGATATTATCGACAAAGCTCGCCTTTGCGGAAGCTTCCTATCAGCAGTCCATCGTATGTGTGGACAAGCATATCGGCTGCGCGAGAATTACTGCTATTGGGGGTAAGACAAAAGATTCATTCAGGCTATGAGGTTAAGGTATGGGAGGACCCATGGATTCCCACAATTCCAGCGAGATCAGCGCGTGCATCTGCTCCGGTTCTTCACCCGAATATGAGAGTCAGTGATCTTATCAATCAAGAAACAAAGTCTTGGGATCTGGACTGATTAGCAAATTATGTCGACGCTGCCGATATACCTCTCATAAGGAGTATGGCTATTAGTTCAACCCATCGAAGGGATACTCACTGCTGGAGCTACACAAGGAGTGGGCAGTATACTGTCAAGTCCGGATATTGGGTAGCTCGTAATATTCTAATGAAGAAGGATGGGAACTTGGTGGATGAACCCAGCATTAAAAGGCTTCAAGCACACGTTTGGAAGGTTAAAGCACCCCTGAAGATGTGTCATCTTATGTGGCAGATTATATCAGGGAAGGTAGATGTTACGAGTGCGTTGAATCATAGACACATAAGATGCGATAATTTCTACCCAAGATGCGGAGAACCGGATGAAACAATTGCACATGCAATTTTTCAATGCCCACCGGCTTTACAGGTATGGGCCCTAGCATCTATACCCACCAGCCCAGCTTTATTTCCTCTAGAGAGCACATATACGAACATGGATTACCTATTCTGGCGGAAAAAGATCATTTGTGGGCCAGAACTAGACAAGGATCCTTATCCTTGGATAATATGGTACATTTGGAAGGCTCGGAATGATAAGTTATTCAGGGGAATAGATAGAGACCCTCTGGAACTGGCCCGATATGCAGAGCGTGAGTGTCTTGCCTGGTTCCAAGCTAATGAGTAGGAGGCTGTGATTACACATGAGAACGATGATAATGAATATCAGGCCATAAGCCTACGAGAAATATGTATGATAGACGGTTCTTGGACCTCTATGGATCAGTTATCTGGTTGTGGTTGGGTCTGGAAGGACAGCATGGGAAATAGTCAGTTGATGGGGATGCGCAATATGAGTAGAGTGGAGTCGGCTTTGCATTCGGAGCTGAAAGCGCTGCGGTGGGCAATGGAGAACATGCTTCAACATTCGTCATGTCAGAGCTTTGGAATGGACAGCAAAGAATTGATAGCAATGCTCATGAATCCTCATGGATGGCCAAGCTTTTCGACGGAATTGGAGAGGATCTCGACGCTGAGGATTTGTTTCCCAGAATTCAAAATCTCTTATGTACCTAGATCTCTAAATGCTATGTCTAATCATCTAGCTAAGACTGCACGATCCTTCTATCGTGATCTTTTGTTTGTTGGTTGTTCGATTCCGGTCTGGATTCCCAGACCACCTCAAGCTTGATTAATAGATCAGCCTTTCGTTGTCAAAAAAAAAAAAAAAAAAATGAAAAGATATGATATTGTTTAGATCGAACGGACCAGAATTGAAATTGAAATCCTCAACGAAAAGTAAAAATACTGCATGAAGTTTCGTGGAAATAAATCAACATCTTCAACTCCTAGTATCACGGAGCCAAAATGAGAAAAATAAGACCAATGCAACTAACTAACTAGCACAAAAACAGTTACTAAGACAGAGGACTCAGAGAGAAGAGGCATCCTTATCGGGATGAAGACAGAGCAAATCTCCTTCTTTTTTTTTTGCCAAAAACTCTCTATTTCTTGCTAATTTGGTATTAAATCTCTCAAGTTTAGCATTATCTTGTTTGTTGTTAGTTGTTAGATATCCAACGACATAATAAGACAAAAAAACCTTGTCCAAATTTACTCAATGTTTTGTTGTCTGTGGTTTTTCAGACAATTTGAGTGATTAAGGGGAGAGAAGGCATAGAGTTTTTATTTCTGAGATTTACTCTTCTTCTTCTCTGATGGCTTCTTTCCCTGAATCATCTCCTCCGTCAATTCAAGCTCTTCTCCATCTCCACCGTCTAATTCCAATTCAACCTCCTCCACTCCACCGTCTCCTCCTTCTCCTACTCAAGGAGACTCATCATCTCCACCTCCTGATTCCAGCTCGCCACCAGCTCCACAAGGTCCTTCTCCTCCCACTTCCAACAAAAACTCTCCTCCTTCTCCGGCATCACAAGGCGGGGGAGGAAATGGTGGCGGCAATGAGTCTCCACCTTCACGTGGCTCCCCTCCTTCTCCTCCTTCTAGGGGCGGAGATAATGGTAGCAGCAGAACGTCACCGTCTGGAAACAATGGGGGCTCTCGCTCAGTTAATTCTCCTTCTAGCGGGGGTGGTGGCGGTAGTGGTGGAGGAAATAATACGAATACGGCGATCATTATAGGTGTACTAGTTGGTGCTGGACTATTAATGATTGTGCTTATTATTGTGTGCCTTAGACGCAAAAAGAAGAGAAAAGATTCCTTCTACGGTGAATCCATGAAAGGTAAAACTAAATACACATATTTACATGTGTGCTGGTATCAAAGGTTTAAACATTTTTCATATTATCTCAGAAAATCAATATCGATACTATGGAAACAACAAAAATTCTTCACAGAATTACCCAAATTGGCACCTAAATTCACAAGGTCAAAACCAAAAACCTCCTAATAGTTGGGGAGGCGGTGGACCATCACCAGCTCCTCATCAGCAGATACCTACAAGTGGAGAAGCTTCCTCCTTGTACTCAGGACCAGCACGCCCGGTTTTACCTCCTCCTCCGCCTACACTAGCCCTTGGATTTAACAAAAGCACTTTCACATACCAAGAGCTCGCAGCCGCAACCGGAGGGTTTGCAGATTCTAACCTTTTGGGACAGGGAGGTTTCGGCTATGTCCATAAAGGGGTGTTACCTAGCGGTAAAGAAGTGGCAGTTAAGAGCTTAAAATCTGGTAGCGGACAAGGAGAAAGAGAATTTCAAGCTGAGGTTGATATCATTAGTCGTGTGCATCATCGATATCTTGTTTCTTTGGTTGGATATTGCATAGCTGATGCACAGAGAATGTTGGTCTATGAATTTGTTCCTAATAATACTTTGGAGTATCATCTTCATGGTAAGACACTTAAAGTTACAACACAATGTTTTCTCTAGTGTCTATAATTTCAAAAGGTTTTAAACTTTGTGCTTCTTGCAGGGAAGAATCTTCGAGTAATGGATTTCTCCACCAGGATGCGGATCGCCTTAGGGTCTGGGAAAGGACTTGCTTATCTTCATGAAGACTGTAAGTTTCAATATTTCACCAAATTTCATTTTATAACCATTGTTACAAAACACTAATAAATCACCGCAGGTCATCCTCGGATCATTCACCGTGACATCAAGTCTGCAAACATTCTCTTGGACTTTAACTTTGATGCAATGGTGATAAACTAGTGGCTACGTTCATTTTTGGCTTATGTTGATACAAAGATTGCTAAAGATGATGACTTTAAGCATTTGTCTTTTTAGGTGGCTGATTTCGGATTAGCTAAATTAACTTCTGATAACTACACTCATGTATCTACCCGTGTGATGGGAACTTTTGGGTAAGTGTTCGTTTAGTAGATAAGATCTTACTCGCTACTTTTAGCCATTATAGCGTGACCAAGTTGATTCTTTACACAAACATGTGTAGATATCTAGCTCCAGAGTATGCATCAAGTGGTAAGTTAACAGAGAAATCAGATGTTTTCTCGTACGGTGTCATGTTATTGGAACTAATCACTGGAAAACGACCGGTTGATAGTAGCAGCACCATGGATGACACTTTAGTAGATTGGGTATATATGTTTTTTTTTAATATTTCCTCTCTTCTTGCTTATAAGAATTTTTGTATTTTTTTGCCTTTTTATTTTGGTTGTTAATAATAGCATTTTGTTACAAATATAGGCTCGTCCAATCATGGCTCGCGCGCTAGAAGATGGAAACTTTAATGAGCTTGCAGATGCTAGGCTTGAAGGTAACTACAACCCACAAGAAATGGCTCGAATGGTGACTTGTGCTGCTGCTAGTATTCGCCATTCTGGGCGTAAACGCCCAAAGATGAGCCAGGTGAATCAAAATAGCAACCCCACAAATCTCTATTTTACTTATAGTAACTTGATAATATAATGTGTTGTTTATGTATATTGAGATTGTAAGAGCACTAGAAGGAGAAATGTCACTGGATGCTCTAAACGAAGGTGTGAAGCCTGGAAATAGCAACGTTTACGGGACATCTGGAACTAGCTCGGATTATAGCCAGACATCGTACAATGCAGACATGAAGAAATTCAGACATGTCGCTTTGTCGAGCGAAGAGCTCCAAAGTAGTGAAGGTGAAGGATCATCTAGCACTGACTCTCGAGAGGTTAAAAGTCCTGCTGCTCCTTCCTAAATGAAATCTCTTTTGAAACAACCAGAGATGAATCTACTTATCATGGTAAGATTAATGAAAGAAAGGATTCTTGAGGGATTTTGAGATTTACAGAATAAAGCCATGTAAGCAAAAAGCAATGTCATTGTTACGTTCAGATTGTTCTGTACGTATAAGCAAACCCATGAGACACTTATGAAATTAGGTTGGACACTGAGATTCTTTTTTGGATCAAAGACACTGTGATTTCTGTAACTTTCAATCACCCTAATGATCTCACCCATGTGTTTCTTCATATCAACAATGCCTCATTTTATCTCAGCTAAATATATCTCCATCGTAGATTGTTTATTTGCTAAAGCATCAAATACTCGAGATGTGTTTCATCATGCCACTTGAACACTTGATTTTGGTTTTATAGTTTTCAACACAATCCATCAATCTCCACAATGTCATTTCCAAGCTATTCCGGGACTCAAATTCATTGACACATCTTTAATCTCCTCTACAATCAAGATTGCACAAAATCATTTCCAATGGCTGACTTTATTTATTTATTTATTTTGTCAAATAAAACTAGGGGATGTTATTGGTTATATAACTTGAAGTTAATTCTAATAGATTTAAAACTGATCAGAATTTATTCTTTTAACTCATTTGATAATTTAGGATATATGATTAATCTAACTATTTTTAAATCCATGTCAGTGTACCAATGAAATCTATAGAACATCATTTGAATTCTACGAAAGAGTTGGACTTTGTGAAGAGTGCAAGGAGAAAGAAATGATCAATGAGAATAAGATCAGTGAACTGAAGCCATTTGAGATATGAGAATCATAGCAAAGAAGGGAAAGGTGATGAAGGTTGTAAAAGATGCAAGAAGAGTTAGAGTTCGAGTATATTGGAAGGTGATGAAGTGGCTAATATATGGCTGAGCCGAATGGAAGTTAGAAGAAGGATAAGAAGTCTGAGTTGCACAGCAGAAGCATGTGTAAGACATGAATTCAAGACAATTTTATTTTAATAATGGGAGAATGTAATACCTCTGATCTTCAATAGGAAGTCAGCAGAAACTTAACGACATAGAAGAGATTAACGCTATGAGTAAACTACTAGTAAAAGATATGATGGAGGTTTGGTCAAAGAAGATTGAAAATGGGTTGAGTATAAATAAAATTGGTCGAAAAGAGGACCCAAAGATGCGATATTATTTTCAAAGTCCTCAAATCAAGTAAGGTTCAATCTTAATCACTAATAAATTTGAAAAAAATACTTTTGGTCGAGTCAGAAATCCATTTGGCTCAAACAAATTGGAGATGGCCGATGGAGGTTTCAGTGTGGTCGATGGAGGTTAGCAATAGTGGTAGATGGACAAAGAGGACCGACATGAACCCATGAGTTTGGGGGTAAATATAGGAACATTTTCTAAGGTATTTGGAGGTTTATCATGGAGTTTGGTCGAGGTGAAATCATGATGGTTCGGAAGAACCTGATTTTAGTCGATATAGCCCAATTGGCTCGTCCGGTGAGGTGATTGCCAAATGAATATGTGTAAGCATGTGTTATTGAACCAAATGAGTATTTTTTTACAAGTTATGTCCTAAGAAAGAAATCAACTCAAGTGGGGAAAATTCAACAAAAGTCAATGGTTTAGATGGTGCCATATAGCTTTCTCGATACAACAATTGAGATGGAGCTACATGGAGGGGGGAAATTCCTTCAAACCAGGGAAGTATGTGGAGTCAACTAAGAAATTTATGGTGAATGATTCTTTTTGTCTTTGAAATGGGAACATTTGCATATAAAGGAGAATTAGTGGGGAATAACTTTTCATCAAATGACACACGACATCTAAAGGTACAATAGGACCCATATGACTTATTTTGTCAGTCTGTAGCTAGAGTAGAGGAGGATAAGGGCTTGGTACTGTTCATTCCCCAAAATACCAAAAAATTCCTTTGTGGCAAGTAAAGAAATTTGGTGGAGACATGTCAGGCAAGATTTTGGGGATGCATAGGTACATTCTACACTTGTTGGAGTCTACATTGTGATAGGAGAGTAAGGCTAGACCGTATAACAACACTTGGTCTCAGCTTATGTGGTTTATGGACAGAAAATAAGGGTATGTGAAAAGTGACTTTTCATGTAAGTTTTCCAGCCAAAATTTGTAGACTGAGCCTAGTAGAGTATCTAAGCTCATGGATATAAAGATAAGTGAAATGAAAATGTTTCTTATCACTTTCCACCAATGCATGTTTTTAGAGCTTTTGGTAATGAAACTTCTTTGGACAGAAGGGGCTTCCATGCAATCTATGGCTATAAAAAGGATCTTTAATTATAAAAAAAGATCTTTAAGTTCAGAAATGAGAACCATTTCACTCCAAGACCTTATCTATCTGTCGTTCTTAGTTTTCCCCGTTTGATAGTGAAATAGGAAAAAACTGCTTAAATTGTGTGTGAGTGTAAGGTGTGTGTTAGGAGGCTGTGTGATGGCTGATCCGTAGTTTAATATCCTTAGTTGTGTGTTTCTAATGGTGGTAAGGTTTCAGTTTTGAGTTTTAAAGTGTTCTTACTCACTTAAGCTGTTAGTCCTCCTAAGCTATTTTTGTGTAAAGGAGGTTCTAAGCGGGTAGGAGTGTGATCAAGTCTTTGATCGTGGTCTAAAACTTAGATTAAAGGGAAATCACTGTTTTTTTGTTTGTTTATGAGTGGTAACCCTATTTGGTGCAGAAGAAGAGCTTAGAATGTGTGGTAGCACTAATAGTTCATGTGCATGTCGCAGGGGTGTGTGGTAGATGAAAAACCTAGAGCACATAAATAATCTCTCGAATTCCAAATTGAATACTTTACTGAAGTTCTTTAAATAAATTACACACTACCTTGTTTAATCAGCTTTACTTGACTTCACATCTTGTGAATCAACACTGAAAAACTTCGAAAAACACACAAGACTCAAAACACTTGTTGGGGTCAAAATCGGTACGACGGAATCAATAGCCAAAACTCCCCGAAAAAAGATAAAAGAAATCATTTTATTAAATTCTAAGAATCGTTTTATAAAACTCGAAGAATCATTTTATAAAACTCGAAGAATCATTTTATAAAACTCGAAGAATCGTTTTATAAAACTCGAAGAATCGTTTTAAAAAACTCGAGAAATCGTTTTATAAAACTTGAAGAATCGTTCTATAAAACTCGAAGAATCGTTTTATAAAACTAGAAGAATCGTTTTATAAAACTCGAAGAATCGTTTTATAAAACTAGAGAAATCGTTTTATAAATCCAAAAGAGATTTCCGAACAAAGGAAATCCGCGGAAAACTCGGAAGATCGTTATCTCGGGGAAACGAAACAAACGTCAATTACACGATCGTCCGAGTTAAGCCAAAACCACGAAAAACCGAAACCGCCGTAAAACGCGAGCTAGTCTATTCACGTCACGACTAGCTCGCCGCTCGCTGTTGGGCGAGCTAGTCTCGTCCCAACTAGCTCGCCGTTGGGCGAGCTAGAAGCTTCCCGGGCAGTTCGCCAAACGGCTAGCTGAAACGGTCCGGTTCGACTCGCCATACGTCAAACCGACCGTCCCGAGCCTCAATCTCCCATATCCCCGATTCAAGGCTTACGTCCTTCGACACGATCGTGTACCGAACCACGGTCGAAATGTCTCCAGTTCCGTCTCGATCCTCCTATCATTCGAGTTTTACGATAAAAACTGTAAAACTTTGTTTTCTCGAAAAGGACTCGAGGAAATCGTATAAAACGGCAACGGTTAAACGAAAAACCGAACATTGCCTAAACTATATGATTTATTCGAGATTTTTTGTAAAAATCGTAAAAACGCGTTTTTAATAAAAAGCGTTGAATGAATCGTAAAAATGTTAACCAAGGAACAAACGTAGATAAACTTGACGATAAACCCGGGGAATTTACTAAAAACGGCATCGGATCAGGAAACAAACTCATATAAAGTCGTAAAATGGATTTATCGTAAACCGGCCCGAAAGGTCCTAAAACGCGATAAGAGCCCATCTCGCTATCTTATCGAAATCTAACCCGAAGATACGATAACGTTTTGATGGTTTACTTGCAGAAGGAAGATAAATGTCAAGTTTGAAAATAAATGGCAAGTTTGAAGATAAATAGAAGATTTCGGCGGGAAAAAAGGAAGGATCGAGATAAATGGAAGATTCCCGATAAACTCGAATTCGGGCGAAATGGAATGACTTAAACCGCCTAGGAGGGAGTCTATAAGCAAGAGGCATGGGGAAGAAGCAGACACACGATTTTCAGAGCTTTCACCACCAACCTAATGTCGATCCCCTTGTCATCGACTTAGTGATAAGCGATTTAGAAGTCGCTCGAATCCTGGTCGATACCAGAAGTATCGTCAACGTGATCTTCCGCAACACGTTAGCACGTATGGGAATAGAACTTTCGGAAGTCGAACCTATTCCAAAACCGTTGACCATATTTTTTGGCGAGACATCAATGACCTTGGGATCAATCCGGCTACCGGTGACAGCCAAAGAAGTGACGAAAAATCGTCAACTTCGCGGTAGTCGATTTCCCGGCCATCTACAATGTGATCATGTACACGCCTTGGATAAATTCCATGAAGGCGAATCTATCGACGTATCACTTAGGCATCAAATTCTCGACTCCTACGGAAATTGCAGCAATTTGGGGATGCCAAAGACAATCAGGATCCTGCTTCCTGGCCGAACACAAGCTGAGGCAATTGGCGGTCGCAATCGTGAAACCAAAACGGGCAAAGGTCACGCTACCGCCCGCAGAAGACGACGCAAAGCAAGCAACAGTCGAGAAACAGCAAGTTTCCGCACCCATTGCTTCTACCCAGCCGGAGGAGAAAAGCCCGGACAAAGACATCGATCCAGCAACTGAAGTGATCGAAAAGTCTGCGACAGCCGAGTAAGCATACTCGCACAAACAATCAAAACTACGAGATGGCTTAATTTCCGAAGGGAATACGTAGGCAGCTCTCCTAAAGACGAGTTCAGCTATCCCCTTCCAAAACGGGGGGGGGGGGGGGGGGGGGGGGGGGGT
>CAKOAT010231155.1:4738-19873 GCA_932364175.1 Eruca vesicaria subsp. sativa | reverse complement strand
CTACCGCGAAGTTAACGATTCTCGTCACTTCTTTCGCGACGACCGGTAGTCGGATTGATCCCAAGGTCATTGACGTTTCGCCGGAGAAACTAGTCAGCGGTTTTGGAATCGGCTCGACTTCCGAGAGGTCGATTCCCATTCGTGCTAGGGTGTTGCGGAAGATGACGTTGACCGTGCTTCCGGTATCAACCAGGATTCGCGCAACCTCTAGATCGCTTATCACCAAATCGATGACAAGGGGATCGGCATGCGGTTGGTCGATTCCGCCGGTTTCAGCATCGTTGAAAGAGATTACTCCTATCGGAGAATCGTCCATCGGCACCTTCCAACTCGAGACGGTTTCGGCTTTACGTTGGTAGGATTTTATCGACGAGACGGTGTCGTTAAAGTATGGCGATTCGCCGATGATCATGTTGATTTTACGGCAGTTAGCATCGTTACCCTTCTCGTCTGTTTTTCTTCCGCGTTTTTCACCCGACTGATTTCCCTGAGGTGGTGTTTGCGCGTTTTTGTCATTCTTCGGGACGCGGTCTGAGTCGCGGATGAGATCCTTGACGCTTGATATCTCGGAAAGTTCTCCCGCGACTAGCTTCGCGGCCAGTCTGGCCCCGAGAACTTTGCAGTTCACGGTGGAATGACCATGGGTTTGGTGGAGGTCGCAAAAAGAATTCTCATCGTAATTCGAATTTCTCGTCCACGTGTTTCCCGTAGTTCGCCCTTGCTCCGAACCGGAGTTGATAGCGTAGTTATGCGCCCCTCGGAGGTCCTGCCCCTCGTGATGGACGAATTTGTTGTTACGAGAGCTCTTCTTTTTCTGCTTCTGCTCGGACGCGTTATCCCTTGCGGATGTTTTCGTCGGCTTATGCTTCTCGAACAGGACTTTAGTTTCCTCCTCGATGGTTATGAAGTCGGTGGCCTTATGGAGCGCATCCTGGATCGTTAAAGGACTGCTGCCACCTACCAACTATGTTCCATATGGTGGAAAATTCAGAGACACTTATATACGCGAAATTCTCAGCCCAGGTTCCTCTAAAGACAAAATGACGCTTCTCGTTCTTAGAAATCTCTCGAACAAGAGGACTTCGAAGTCGAGGATATAGGTAATATCGGCCTCCACCACTATGCAGGGGGTAACAAGGTATGAATACAAGACCTCTCTCACCCCTAAGACGATATCCTCGAGCTCACCTACGTTCTGAATGGCTACTAGAAGTCTCCAGGCTGGAGGGGTGAGTTGCCCCAGAGATATATCAAAAAATTCTGACACCGTAGCCACCAGGGAAGGGACCTGACCCCTAAATGCCGATTCGAAATAAGCCTCACAAATCGGGATCTCATCAACTCCAAAATCCGAGACTCTCTCAAGAGGGCTCGAAGCGCGGATAACAACCTCTCCTGGGAGGTTGTACTTCCTCCTCCATTAATCGATTTCCTTCTCCCCTAATTTAGAAGGAAGACCAATCATCGAGGACCCTCCAGCCTCAGCCTCCTTCACCAAACCAATTGAATCTGACCTAGGACTCTCTACCGATGTGTCAACAGACGGCAAAGGGACTCTATTAGATCTAGGGTTTCGATCCCTCTCCTAGACCTAACTCTACATCCCACCGAAGACATGCCTAAGGAACGGTTGGGAGGTATCGATACTGCTTGACGGAAAAAATGAGAAGGGAAAGGATCGCTACCTGTTCTGGAAATGAAGCAATTGTCAGAAATGAGAGATTACCAAAGAAATCGCCAAAGAAAAGAAAAAGCAAAAGAGATGGGAAGCCTGAGAGGTGTGAGAAAGGGTTGAAAAATCTAAGAGGTGGCTCCTACGCCCCTTGGAAACCTCGCCACATGCTAAAACAAGCGCCAAAATCAAAAGCGACTTTGGGCCGACTCTAGATCCCAAGGTTTCCTTCCAGAAGACTCAGCCCAAAGGCCCAAGGCGTCACCTCCCGCAAATCTACGGCTCAATCCTTCTTGCTCCGAGTTGCGAGGCCTTCAAGCCGAAAGAGGTAGGCACCTTTCCAATCAGAAGTCATTCGCCAGACCGCGACCCTGAAGATATCTACTGAACGCCAATTTTACCAAGGGAAATGCGACTTACTCCAGGCCCTAAATACGGTCCTAGCCTAAAACAAGGACCTGGAGAATAGGGCGCCTAGAGCGATGCCTTAGTTAAGGGAATTCTGCTGAGATAAAGAAACTACGTTCCACATAGACACACTTTATCCCTTGACTCCATCAGTGAAATCAAGGAATAAGGGGCAAACTGTTGGGAAAAAATATCCAGGCACCAGATTCCTCCACCTTCTGGGCTGGGCATTGGCCTCTAGACCCCTGCTCTGAAGGGACCTAGGGCTCGAACCCTGCATGCAGGTTCCCCAAGACCGACCCCTTCTCCAAAAGCCGGCCCTTGGATAAATGGAAGTTCTCCACTTACAGGAACTCTTCCATATTCGCCAATATGGAAGAGTTTTACCTTATGCAAGCCGACATCTACACCTATATAAGGGGAACCCAAACCCTAGAATAAGGAATCGACAATTTAGATATTGGGAAACTAGACCTAGGCGGCTAGAATTAGGGTTTATACACCAAAAATTGTAGCCCCCCTTTGAATATCTAATAAATGTCTCCTTCTCTACTGGTTCTTCTTGATATCTCCATGTCTCATACAAATCTCCTCGTTCTCTCTTGGTTCCCACTCGAACCTTCTTGTGTTCCATAGTACGAAAACAAGCCTACACAAAATACCATAATAGGAACCTCCAACTTAATTGAAGATGTCAGCACCACAATTAGATGACCAAAAGATAGAGCGAGCCGGGAAAGATGATCCTGACAGCTGCTTGGTTTTTGTGCGTGAAGAACATTTTTTGAAGATGCACGAGTGGAGCAGTACAAAAACATATGTTATTCCTTTGTATATATCATTATGATGTTAGTAATTAAAAAATATACAATTATATTTTTATTACAGAGCTCTACAGCTTGGTTCTTCTATGCAAGACCATAAACTAGAGGTGTGTGTGTCTACAAGCAATTGGCTTCAAAACTACGTAAGCACTCAACCACTGAATTCTTTTAAATGTTAGATATTAGATCAACTATTTAATTTTTAGATTTGACTTTTTCTGCAGGAGGTTGATGCTTCACTGTACGTGTTCCGGGAAAAAACAACACTGAAACGATGGAAGGTGGATTGCTGTGGTCAAAATCGGTTACGACGGAATCAACGACCAAAAATCTCTGCAAAGTTCATAATAGGTTTATAAAGATAAGAAAAAGCGTCCAGGAGAATTCTAAAGACTCTTCGAGCAAAGGACCTCTGTAAACTTAACAATCGCCATCATAAAAATCACCGGGAAATAGAATAAACAACGCCACAGTTGTCCGACTAGCCAACTTAGCAAGATCGGACGCAACGTCCAACACGCCTAAGCGGCGAGACTGAACCGTACGATCCAAGCTCGCCAAGCCGGCGAGCTGGCCGAGCCAAACTAGGTTATCTGCTTAGCAAGCTGGACCGTGGCATCCATCTCGCCAAGCCGGCGAGCTGGCCAAGGTCAACCGGCTCGCCATCTTGGCGAGCTGGACTGTACCATCCAGCTTGCCAAGCGGGTGAGCTGGCCGTGCTAAACCAGCTCGCCAAGCCAGCGAGCTGCCCGAGCTGCCCGAGCTCAACCAGCTCGCCGTCTTGGTGAGCTGGACTGTACCATCCAGCTCACCGTCTTGGCGAGCTGGACCATGTCATTCAGCTCCCCAAGCTGGCGAGCTGACCGTGCTCAACCAGCTCGCCGTCTTGGCGAGCTAACCATACCTTCCAGCTCGTCAAGCCAGCAATCTGACCAAGTCATTTGGCCCGGTACCGCCCAAGCCAAACCTCACCATCCACACTGCCCAGACACAAAGAATATGCCCCTCGACTCGATTATACTCTGAACTTAGATCGGAACATCTCTCTTTTCGTCTCCATCCGTCTTATCGTTGAAAGTTTACGAAAAAACCGCTAAGACTCGAGTAAATCGTATAAAACAGAACCGGTTAAACAAACACCGGAGATTACCAAAATATAAGATTGATTCGAATTTTTTTTATAAAAACGACATCGTATCATGGAATGATCTTGTTTAAACTCGTAAGACGGCTAAGGCACAAAACGGCCTGAAAGGTCCTAAAACGCGATAAAAGCCCACTTACAACTTTAGACGGCGTCCAGCCCAGAGAACTGATGACGATTTATCCGTTTATTTGCAGGAAGAAGATAAATTTCAAGTTCGGAGAAAAATTGAAGTTTTCCAAGAATAAATATGGAGATCGAGATAAATGAAAGATTTCCGATAAACACGAATCAATGCGGAAAATGAAAGATTAACCCGCCTAGAGGAGGAGTATATAGGCACAAGGTCGAAGCCAGGAAGGAACATACTCAGAGCTTTCATCACACATAAAAACTTAGCACTTAGGACAAATAGGCAACTTTCTGTTTTTGTTATCGAGCTGCGTCTCAACTAGGGTTTTAGTCTTAGGTTGCTAGAACTAGGGATCTCGCCGCCAGCTCTTGTGGCCAAGGGTTTACCTCGTTTTATTGCTCTTACGCTGATTCGGAATAAGAAATCTCTTTGCTCTCTTTTTCGATTCTCATATTTTTTTCATCTGTTTATTTCATATCTTTGATTGCTTGGCGTGTGGTTAACAGATATCTGGGACCTCTGGGAAAGTTAGGTTAACTTGACGTTCCTAAATTTACGGAAATTGATAGTGCGAATTTCAGTTCCCACAGTTTGGCGCTAGAAGGGGGGGGGTTACGGATCTCTCTAACTCTCAAACCGCATTACGCTTGATCAGATACTACGAGAGAAGAACAACCGACTCACGTCAACAAAAACGTTGAAACTAAAAATCCACCAGCAAAAGCAACCAGAGTTAACGATAATGCTAACAATGCAGCGTTCAGGAGATACTCTACGCCTATCAAAAGGGGACGGACGAGCTGGACAACCTAATCGCATCTCTCGCGAAACAGGTCGAAACCTTAACCGCAAAGACTAAGGCAATCCACCCCCACAGAACCACAAGGATCCATGGAAAAATACTTGATTTCACGACTCCTATGGATTGTCCCAGAACCGAACAGGGTAATCTACCGAGGCAAGCCTCGAAAATAGATAACCCTGATGTGACACAAAAGGAATCAGAAAAATCTCCTTCTCGTGAGAAGGAGGCTGAAGACGACGGTGTCGAAAGGGTTAATCTGGACATAAGCAACCAATCTGATCCGTCAGAGGAAGACGCTGACGTTCATCCAAGAAGGAGGAAGGATTGCAGTACTCGACGCGAATCTTCTCCCGTACACTCTCGCACCGAGGACGAGGAGGACCTTTATTGCATGGAATATGCAAAGACGGCCGAGGAATGATCGCAGGTCACTCGCAGAAAACACCGACGGTAGGAAAGCTGCTGGCGAGCCAACTGAGATTCGCGATCTCCATGACTACATCACAAAACGGCCGCAATGGTAAAGGTAGTGAAGTCTCGAATTCATCACGCCACCAACGCCGTGCCCGAAATAGATCTATTGCTGTACGAGTCTCGAAAAACGCCCTTTATAGCTCACATCACCGAAAGCAAGCTGCCCGATCCCAGAAAGTTTACAGTGCCGAGTTATGATGGGACGACTGTTGGTGTCAAAATCGATCACGACGGAATCAATGGTAAAAACTCCCCGCAGAAATATAAAATAAATCGTTTTATAAATCTCAAAGAACCGTTTTATAAAACTCGAGGAATCGTTTTATAAAACTCGAGAATCGTTTCATAAAACTTGAGGATCGTTTTATAAAACTCGAAGAATCGCTTTATAAAACTCGAGAATCGTTTTATAAAACTCGAGGATCGTTTTATAAAACTCGAAGAATCATTTTATAAAACTCGAGGATCGTTTTATAAAACTCGAAGAAATCATTTTATAAAACTCGAGAATCGTTTTATAAAACTCGAAGAACCATTTTATAAAACGCGAGGAATCATTTTATAAAACTCGAGAATCATTTTATAAAACTCGAGGATAGTTTTATATAACACGAAGAATCGTTTTATTAAAACCGAGAATCGTTTTATAAAACTCGAGGATCGTTTTATAAAACTCGAGAATCGTTTTATAAAACTAGAGGATTGTTTTATAAAACTCGAAGAGTCGTTTTCTAAACTAAAAGAATCGTTTTATAAAACTCGAGGAATCTTTTTATAAAACTGGAGAATCGTTTTATAAAACTCGAAGAATCGTTTTATAAAACTCGAAGAATCGTTTTATAAATCTCGAGAATCGTTTTATAAAACTCGAAGAATCGTTTTAAAAAACCACGAAAAACTGAAACCGTCGTAAAACGGGAACTAGCTTCGTCTCGGCTAGTTCGCCCAACCGCGAACTAAGTCAAGTCGGCTTAGTTCGCTGGTGGGCGAACTAAGAGGCGCTGACTTTGCCCCATAGGTTCTTATCGCCTAGTTCGCCATATGGCAACCTGGCAAAGCTGAACTAGCTCGCCGTACGTCGAGCCGACTATCCCGAGCCTCGATCTCCCACATCCTTGATTCAAGGCATATGTCCTTCGACACGATTGTATTCCGAATCACGGTCGAGATGTCTCCCGTTCGTTTCGATCCGTCCTACCGTTCGAGTTTTACGATAAAAGCCGTAAACCTTTGTTTTCTCGAAAAGAACTCGAGGAAATCGTATAAAATGGCAACGGTTAAACGAAACACCGAATATTTCCTGAACTATACGATTTATTCAAGATTTTTCGTAAAAATCGTACAAAACGCGTTTTTTATAAAACCCCGAGTAAATCATAGAAAACGACAACGATTAATCGAAACATCGAACCTTGCTTAGCTTTATGATTAACTCGAGAAACTTATCTAAAAGCGGCATCGTATCAGGAAACGATCTCGTCTAAAGTCGTAAAACGGATTTATCGCAAAACGGCTCGGAAAGTCATAAAACGCGATAAAAGCCACTCGCGACTTTAAACGAAATCCAACCCGAAGATACGACGACGTTTTGGCGATTTACTCGCAGAAAGAATATAAATGTCAAACTTGAAGATAAATGTCAAGTTTGAGGATAAATAGAAGATTTCCGCGGGAAAAAAGGAAAGATCGAGATAAATGGAAGATTCCCATTAAACTCGAATCTGGGCGAAATGGAAAGACTAAACCGCCTAGGAAGGGAGTATATAAGCAAGAGGCATAGGGCAGAAGCAGGGGGACGGATATCAGAGCTCTCATCTGAGACTTTTACAACTTTTCTAGACTTAGAATTCGCCGCACTTAGAAACTTAGGCTTTTTTCTCGACAAGTTCGGTTTCTATGACTGGCGCTCAATTACTAGACGAAGTCGCCTAGGCGGTTCAATCTCTGGTCCAGCTCTACCAAATGAAATAGGTTCGACTTGATCCTCGAAAGGGGTACGTAGGCAGCCTTTCATAAGGTTCAGTCCGAAATCTATCAAAACCTTTTTCTTATCTTTTTCCATCTTTTGTTATCGAGCTGCGACTCGATTAGGTTTAAGGTTTTTATGTTGATAACTCTCTGACGGCCCTGCGGCCAAAGCCTTTGTAAACCCTTGTAATGTTCGCAACGCTTTTACGCGAAATCGAAATAAGATCTACTTTTTCTTTAAATTCGTTTTATTACGTTTTTCGTATTTTTCGCATTTATTTGGTTACTTGTCGTTGGCTTTCGCAGAGATCCGGTTCCTCTTGAAAATTAGGGTTTTCCTAAGTTTCCTCATTTAACGGAAATCGATAAGTGTGAATTTCGGTCCCCACAACGACTGATCCCAAAGCGCACCTGAAGAGCTTCCAGATCACTTTGGGCAAGTTAAGGTTAAGGAAAGCGAAAGAAACGCGGGATATTTCCGTCTCTTCATTAAAAACCTAGAGGAGACAGCGCTCGATTGGTTCTCTCAACTTAAGCGGAATTAGATAGGAGTTTCTGCCAGCTTTCCTCGGAGTTTCTCAAACAGTACTCGATGTTCATAAACAGAGAAACTTACGACCCCAAAATTTGGAGTCTGTCCCAGAAAGAAAACGAACCTCTCCGCGAATTCATGGCTAGGGTTAGCGGAATAAGCGATAGAGCAGCCATCGATGCGCTAAGAAAGTCATTCTGGTTTAAGTCAAAATTCAGAAAGTGGATAACTCTCAAGAAGCCGTGCACGATCTAGGACGCGCTCCACAAAGCTACCGATTACATCACTATCGAAGAGGAGACTAAAATCCTGTAGGAACAGCATAAACTGAGCAAGACATCTGCAAAGGATGCTGCAACCGAGAAAAAATTGAAAAATAAAATTCCTCGTAACGACAAGTATGTCCATCACGAGGGACATGATCTCCACAGGGCGCATAACTATGCCATCAATTCTGGATCAGAGCCAGGGCGAACTACGTGAAACACGTGGACCAGGAATTTGACTTAAGACGAGAATGCCTTCTGCGACTTCCACCAGACCCGCAGTCATTCAACCGTGAATTGTAAAGTTCTCGGCACAATGCAGGACCTCGCAAATTTGCTCGTAGGAGAATTCTTCCGAGTATCCAACGTACATGACCTCATCCGCGATTCGGACCGCCCCCGAAAACCGATAAGAACTCACAGCCAGACACTTCGCCTCGAGGGAACCGAACGGGTGAGAAACACGGATGAAGAAAAAATGAGAGAGGGAACGATGCTAACCACCGGAGGGTCAACATGATCATCGGCGAATCGCAGTACTACAGCGATACCATCTCGTCCATCAAATCCTACCAACAGAAATCCGAGAGAGGCTCGAACTGGTCGACGCCATCAAATGATGCTCCAAGAGGTGTAATCATTTTTGAGGAAGGAGAAATTTCTGGCATCGACCATCCGCATGCCAATCCTCTTGTCATCGACCTAGTAATAAGTGATTTACAGGTCGCCTGAATCCTTGTTGATACTGGAAGTACTGTCAACGTGATCTTCCGCGATACTTTGACACGAATGGGAATCGGACTAATGGAGGTCAAACCGACACCAAAACCATTGACCAGTTTTTCTGGCGAAACGGCTATGACTCTTGGATCAATCAGACTCCCAGTGGCCACAAAAGAAGTGAATAAGATCGTTACCTTCCCAGTCGTCGATCCTCCAGCCATCTACAACGTAATCATGGGCACCCTTGGATAAATGCCTTGAAAGCAGTCCCATTGTTCTACCACTCTGGCATCAAGTTCCCGACTCCTACAGGAGTCACAGCAATTTGGGGATGCCAGAGACAGTCGCGGTCTTGCTTTTTAGCGGATCATAAGCTATGGAAAATTGTTTTCGCCATCGTAAAACCAAAATGAATGAAATCAACTCCATCAACCGTGGAAAACGACCTCGAAACGGTAAGCCCTGCAACGGTCGAGAAACAACAAGTTTCCGAACCCATCACTCTTGAAAAAATAAATTTTTAAGGTGTACTCGCGAATCAATACCTTGGCGCGGTGTTGCGACATCAGACCCGAGCTCAGCGCTTTGCTCGACGAGGGAACAGCCTCCGGACCCTTCGTGCATCTCTTTCTCTTGGGAGCATCAGGGTTCACACAAGGTCTCTTACGACCTTTGGCTGGAGCGGCCAACGTCGCGCTAAGCGCCGGAAGTCCTAAGACGATAACCCTCTTTACCAGAGGAGGAGGTTTCGAGGCCATAGTCGGCTCGACCTCGGCATGAGCTAAACCTGGTTCGACCTCGGTGGGAGCCAATACAGTTTCGATCTCAGCAAGGGTCGGGACAGCGGACGAACTCGATGGTTCGATAGTGGAACTCGCCGCAGGTTACGCTGCAGCACTCACCACCTCGCCTGGAACAACGTCGGACTCTTCCGCAAGAACGGGCAGATCCGCTGGGGGCTGCGCAAGTCGGCGTCGTAACTTCCTCAGCATCGCAGCGATCAATCTCTTCCTGGAACGAGAGGAACTCAGAGATGCGAGCATCCTGCAAGTCCACCGTAGGGTTAGCAGTAGCTTGGACGTCTTGGCTTTGTTGATCAGCATGGGAAGAAGACATCTTGACAAAAAAAATTCTATAGAGAAGTTGGAGGAAATTTGAAAGAATGAAGATATGATCCAATACTTATAGAAAAGAGGAGCTCATCTTCCGAGATAAGACAAATCGCAGCCATGGATTTTGATTAAACAACTCCACTCGCCCGCAAAAACCTTCTTCGAAACTTGGGAGCTGGGGAGCTAACTGTTGGTGTCAAAAATGGTAATCTCGAAATAAATGTCTACGATTATTTCTTATCAAAATCTCGTGAACGGATCTCAGATCCAAAAACCAAAAAACGTCCAACCCGCCGTAATCACGAGTTGGTTCGATCAAACCAGCTCACCGTACGCCAAGTTGAAACAACCGGTTCACTCAAATCAGCTCGCCGTCCGGCGAGCTGATCGTCTCACAAAATCTCGCCGTACGTCGAGCTGACCAATCCGAGCCCTGCTCCCCGCACTCTCGACACGAAGCATACGTCCCTCGACTCCAATCGTGCCTTGAACTGTTATCAGAGTGTATCTTGTTTCATCTCGATCTGTCTTATCAATGGTGCCCTGAACTGGAACGTCTCTTGTTTCATTTCGATCCGTCTTGTTTTCTCGAAAGAACTCGAGTAAATCGTATAAAACGGAAACGGCCAAACGAAACGCCGAACATTTACCAATTATACGATTAACTAGAAATTCTTATAGAAAATCGTAAAAAACGCGTTTTTAGTAAAAACCTCGAGAAAATCGTAAAAAACGGCAACGATTAAACGAAACATCGAACATTTTCAAACTATACGATTAACTCGAGATGCTTACTTAAAAACCGCATCATATCAAGAAGCGATCTCGTCTAAAATCGTAAAACGGTTTTAACTTGCGCGACAGTTTGATCTAGAAGTCTTTAATGAGTGTTTGTTATTCCGACCGGAAATCGATCGATTAAGAGTATAGTGTATCGACCGATATTCTGACTGAATAATCGCTCGACACTGTCAAGTACGACCTTCCAGTCATTAGACTTATTTATTCAAATGAGAGTTTAATAGATTTGTTGATTAAGATAGTTAATACTCTCTAATACCATGCAAACAACTGAATAGATCTTGTAGGATTATAATCCCAATTCCTGAATAAAAACCCTAAGCCTAGCACTTTTACAATTTTAGTTTCAAAAGCCTTTATTTCATTCTCTATTAAGTAATTGTCCTGTTTAATTGGAATATGTCATGTTTACTCGTTTCATGCTTTTAGTATTTATATTCGCCTAGGTTATTGATTGATTAGATTTAATAGGTTCCCTAGCTCCTTATGGATTCAATCCTTGAGTACTGCAATAGATCTCTTATTTGAGAGAGTAAGTTGCTCCTTAGGATAAACATTTGAGCAGACATCAAATTAGGCGCCGTATCCGGTAAGCTTTGATAGCCTTTAGATTTAGTCTAATAATTCTAGGTTTGTCTCTTTCTTTTTATTTTATCATCTTCTGATAATTTTTTTTTTTATTTCTTAGGGGCATGCACAGTATAACCAGAAGCAACAAGGAAAACCAGCTCTTATTTTCAGAAGACCCTGCAAGTTTGGAACGTTTGATCCGCACAAACCTACGTTCCGCATCGATCAACTCTAACATATCTTTGTCGACCGATTCTCACCCAACCACAACCGACCTTGCTTCATAATCGATCGACACATACTACTCTTCATCGACTGATTCTGATCACTTGACATCGATCGAAACCGCTCAACGTACATCAATTGATTCTCAGCCGCGAGACATGGTTGCACCTCTAATTCTTACTGCAGACGAGAATAGAGACATGTATGACCAGGAAGGTCATCTGCGTAATGCAACACGACAGAAACTGGATACTCAGAGGAATGTAATTCCTGAACCTGATACTGATGAGGCCACTCGACCTAAGACCTTGGCAGACTACAATCGTGCAGATCAGTACTACGCCAACATGTCAGCTATTCGTCTCCCAGACGTTCAGAGGGAGAATTTCGACTTGAAGCCCCAGTACTACACACTTATGGCACAAATACCCTACCGTGGGTTGCCACATGAGAATCCTATGGACCATCTTAAGAGGTTCAAGGATCTCATTGCTGCTATTAGAGCTTAGGGAGTCTCTGAGGACTACTTATTGTGTAAGCTCTTCAAGTTCTCACTTGCTGGAGATGCTGCACATTGGCTAAAGCAGCTACCACCAGGATCTCTTATGTCCAAGGCTGACATCAAGAATGTGTTCCTGCGCAATTTCTTTGGTGAGGGACAAGCTGAAGAATTAAGGAGCAGAATTGCTACTTTCACACAGAAACCTGGAGAGTCTTTTCAAGATTCTTGGATCAGATTTAAGTTCTTCCAGCGCGACTGCCCACACCATGGATTTAATGAAGTGCAGCTGCTCAGTACTTTCTTTTGAGGAATCGCTTTGAAGTATCAGATGGCTCAGGAAAAGAGATGGAAGCTTCGACATCAGGAATCTGGAGGAAGCTGTGAGACTTATTGAGAACTTGGCGAACAGCAGCAGCATCAAGAACTCTGATTCTGAAAAGAGAAGATATGTAGCATGTTGGTGTCGAAAACCGTAATCTCGAAATCAACGTCTGCGATAGCTTCTGTAAAAGATGGAGTCATTATTTTCAGCAAAATCATTTTATAAAATGATTAATACCGTTTTATAAAACTCGAAAATCGTTTTATAAAACTCGAGAAATCGTTTTATAAAACTCGAGAATCGTTTTATAAAACTCGAGAATCGTTTTATAAAACTCAAAGATCGTTTTATAAAACTCGAAGATCGTTTTATAAAACTCGAGAATCGTTTTATAAAACTCGAGAATCGTTTTATAAAACTCGAGAATCGTTTTATAAAACTCGAAGATCGTTTTATAAAACTCGAAGATCGTTTTATGGAACTCGAGAATCGTTTTATAAAACTCGAAAATCGTTTTATAAAAATCGAGAATCGTTTTATAAAACTCAAAGATCGTTTTATAAAACTCGAGAATCGTTTTATAAAACTCGAGAATCGTTTTATAAAACTCGAAAATCGTTTAATAAAACTCGAGAATCGTTTTATAAAACTCAAAGATCGTTTTATAAAACTCGAGAATCGTTTTATAAAACTCGAAGATCGTTTTATAAAACTCGAGAATCGTTTTATAAAACTCGAAAATCGTTTTATAAAACTCAAAGAATCGTTTTACAAAACCGCAAAAAACCGAAATCGCCGCAAAACGCGAACTAGTCACGACTNGGAGCCTCTCGACTAGTTCGCCTGCTGGCGAACTAAGCCGAGCTGGCTTAGTTCGCCAGCAGGCGAACTAGGGACACCTCGACTAGTTCGCCTGCTGGCGAACTAAGCCAGCCCGGCTTAGTTCGCCAGCAGGCGAACTAGAACTCTCCCGTCTAGTTCGCCTGCTGGCGAACTAAGCCGAGCTGGCTTAGTTCGCCAGTAGGCGAACTAAGAGTACCTCGACTAGTTCGCCTGCTGGGGAACTAAGCCAGCCCAGCTTAGTTCGCCAGCAGGCGAACTAGGAACCTCTCCGTACCCCCCGGAGCCTCGATTTCCCGCATTCCCGATTCGAACTTACGACACGGTCACTTTCTGAACCACGGCCGAAATGTCTCTCGTTTCGTCTTGATCCGACTTACCGTTCGAGTTTTACGATAAAAACCGTAAAACTTCGTTTTCTCGGAAAGAACTCGAGGAAATCGTATAAAACGGCAACGGTTAAACGAAACACCGAACAATGCCTAAACTATACGATTTATTCGAGATTTCTCGTTGAAATCATAAAAAACGCGCTTTTAATAAAAAACGCCGAGAAAATCGTAAAAAACGCGTTTTTAATAAAAGTCGAGTAAATCGCAAAACTTTGCAATTAACTCGAGAAATTTATTAAAAACGACGTCAGATCAGGAAACAATCCCGTAGAAGTCGGAAAACGGTTTTTATCGCAAAACGGCCCGGAAGGACCTAAAACGCGATAAAACCCACCTCGCGATTTCCACGGAGTTAAACCCGCGGATTTGATAACGTTTTGACGGTTTACTCGCAGAAAGAAAATAAAAGTTAAGTTTGAACATAAAAGGAAGGTTTAAAGAGAAATAGAAGGTTTCCGCAGAAGAAAAGGAAGGATCGAGAAGAATGGAAAATTCCCGATTTAAGTCAAATCTGGGCAAAATGGAAAGATCGGATTGCCGAGACGAGGAGTATATAAACCAGAGGCATAGGGCAGAAGAGAGGGACAAAATCAGACCGAGAAGAGACGGCTGCTAGCTTAGAATTTAGGACTTAGCGTTTAGACTAGCAATTCAGATCCTTAGAACGTTTTGACGTCTAAGTTCTTTAATTCTACTTGTAACAGTTGTCGATTCTTATTCAATAAAAGCTTTCTTACAATTTCTTATCTCTTTATTCTTTATTGTTCATCCATATTCTTCTAAACTCGTTTGTTTTAGTGATTTCCGCAGAGATCCGGGACCTCGGGAGAATTAGGGTTTCACCCTAAGTTTCCATATTTGACGGAAAATCGACAGTGTGGATTTCGGTTCCCACAGTTTGGCGCTAGAAGGAGGGGGGGGGGGGTCGGATTCTCTTACACAATAGTCGCTAAAACGAACGATGAATAACATGCCTAATCTGAACGGCGACGTCATCTCGTTCGAGAAAAGAGCGACGATCGATTCGGTCAAACCTCTCAACGATCTTCTCGTTATTGAGCTGACGATCCAGGATATGGATGTCGCGAGAATATTAGTCGATACCGGAAGCTCGGCTGATATCATCTTCAAAAATACTCTCGAGAGAATGAAAATCGATCTATCTGAAGTCGCGGAAAACGTAAGCCCGTTAGTAGGACTCTCGGGAGATATCACTATGACCCTCGGAACAATCAACTTGGCAGTTCGCGCCGGGAGTATAGTGAAAAACGTCGAGTTCGAAGTCGTCGATCGACCTATGTCCTATAACGCAATCGTAGGGACACCGTGGTTGAATTCGATGCAAGCGATTCCGTCAACATACCACATGTGTCTCAAGTTCCCGACTCCGAACGGAATCGAGACTATATGGGGAAATAGACG
>CAKOAT010231044.1:11647-40216 GCA_932364175.1 Eruca vesicaria subsp. sativa | reverse complement strand
TGAAAAGTAACTCAGCCCAACTCAGACAACTTACTAGGGTTATATTCGTAAAAATGTCTTCTGTTTTTTTGTTTGGTCACAGAGGACTATATTGTAATTTCATAGCCCTTTTAGGTTAGATTTGCATTTGATTCAAGTTGGGGTCTAGTATTGGGGTTAAAACCAAGTTGTGGGTTAGTTTTGGCAAAAACCCCTTTATTTTTAGAGAAATTTCCAGATGACACTAAAAAAATTCTATAATAAATATAGCATAAAAATTCAAAATAATAATTTTTATTAAAATAATTATGTATATTTAAATATCTAAAAAATAAAATTAAAATAGTATTTTACTTCTTTAAGGAAACATTTTTTCGTCATTTTTTTCTTTTTGTTCTTTTGATGAAAAAATATATTTTACGGTATTTTAATAGAATTTTTATTATTTATTCTTCTTATTTTTATTTAAATTATTTTTCTGTTTTTATGCAAAAATTTAATATTTTTTGATATTTTTGACAAATTATATTATTTTTTGTTAGGTGGATTAACTTAGTTAATGTAAAATAAAATAAAAATACAAACTAGCATTTAAGAAAAATAAAATAAGTGTGCAAAAAACTTACTAACTAGGTTAAGACAAATGAGTATAAATTTAAAATATTTAATGGTCCACTCTATTTTTTCTTTAAAATACGGTAATTCTTGAATGGTATTTTAATAGTATTTTATTTTATAGTATAAATAGAATAGTGAACAAAAAATAAATAACTACTCTACATGTATATTATCAAAGTCTCATTTTTGGTTCATTATAAAATGATAATAGAGTATTATTGAAATATTTAAAGTAGCATTGGATATGCTCTTCAACCATCTCCAATGTATTCCCATATTTTTTTCTCTAAAATAGAAATTAATTCTTCTCCAATGTATTCTTCCATTTCCTCTCTATAATAGAATATTCTCAAATTTTTTTTTTTTATTTTACAACAATTACTCTATACTTATGAAATTTGAAAATTAACCCTATTTAATTTTATTTTTTTACAAGATTTTCATAACAATATGACTTTTTAAATTAAAGTTTCATTAAAAGACAACTATATAAATAAAAAAATGTGATTATATTTTTAGAAAAACTGTTTTTTATAAAATGAATTATTTTGTTATATTTATAAAAGTTTGAAGATTAAATGACTATTTTAAAACTAATGGACACAAAACACTCTTTGCAATGAGTGTTGATGTCATCATTTTTTTGGCAACTCTTCTTTCAACATGCATCTATTTCAAAGCACATATTATTTTAAGAGCCACAATGATGCCCTTTCAACATTTAATAATTATTTTTGCCTTGAAAAGTTATTTCTTCTGAAACAACATATCTTTTAATGGGAAGATTCCTATTTTTTCATAATTTCTGTATTTAATTAAAAAATTGAAGAGTTACAATCTGATGGTTGTAATTGTTGCGTTTTTATCTAATGGTCCTAAAAAATGTGTACGACATAAAATACTTTTATCATGAGCAATTTGTTTTTTTTTTCTTCTGAAAAACACATCTCTTTAAATGAATAAGTCATACTTTTTCATATTTGAAGAGTTACAATCTGATTGTTCTAATTGTTTTCTTTTTCATATAATGGCCCTAATAAATGTTTTTTTTTAGATATATGGTCTAAAAATGTGTATGACATAAAATAATTTTTCCATGAGAAGTTATGTTTTTGAAACAATACATCTCTTTAAATGAAAGAGTCATATTTTTCATATTTGAAGAGTTACAGTCTGATGGTTATAATTATTTTGTTTTTCATTTAATGGTCCTAAGAAATTTTTTGGGTTGACTGCATAAAACCCCCTGTAAATATACTTGCTCTATCTATTCTCACCCATACTTATGACCTCATAACCAAACCCTCCAAACTTATAATTTCTCTTCATATATCCCCCAATCTCGGTACTCCTGCTCAGATCCCCCTTTTTAATCCAAATTTTAAATCGCAATTAAAATATGTAAATGGCGTTTAGTTAATAGTGATTGCCCAATTAAAAAATCCGACACAACTTGACCTCGGCTTAAAAAACTTCCAATCGATTTGGGGCAAAAAAAAACAAAAAAATTATGTCTCTCGTCGACGACAACGAAGCAAATTGCAGAGGAAGAAAGAGAAGAGACAAAGTCAGAAAGAGAGCGCCATTTCCTGCAAAGAAACTAGAAGCAAAAGGTGGAGATCACGGTGCTGCGTGGGATGATATTTTCTATGAAGATGTGAGGAAGATTTATGTAGGACAAGGTGACTCTGGTGTTTCCTTTATCAAATTTGAGTACAACATTGGCAAGAAGCTTATAGCTGGAGATGGTCATGGAAAGATGTCACTTCTTGGAACAGAGGAGGTTTTGTGCTCTATCCTCAATACCCTTTAACGTTTTCTTGAGCCCCAAGTTTGATGAATCTTTTATATGTTGCAGTTTGAGCCCAATTTTCCAAATGAATACATCATTTCAGTGGAGGGATGTTACGGTAACGTCTTTGGATTTGAAGCTGAAGTTGTGACGATGGTGAAGTCCAAAACAAACAAACGTACATCTCCACCGTTTGGGATGGATGGAGGTACACCGTTTGTGTTTGAGATGAAGGATCATAAAATTGGTCATGGAAAAGCTGGAGATTATGTTCATCAAGTTGGTGTCCATGTCTCGCCAATCTCCAAGTCTTAACAAAACTACCGAGAGTTTTCTCTTGTCTTCGTGAAATAAAAAAATGCTTTATAAGCTTGTTGCTCCGTAGCTTCTACTATCTTTTGACTATGTCTTGTGTTCTTTTGTCTTTGGTTTGCTTGTGTCTCTTGTGACATGAAATCGTCTGATGTCTCTCCAACAGTGGTTCTCTGTGTATTATGTCGCAATGAATAAGAACTCGAGCTGCTCATCGTCGTTTTCCATTAAGCTTTTGTCCTCTTCCTCACTGTCTCTCTCGACTTTGTATCTGCTTTGTCTCTCACTCTTTCTCTCTCTGACGCTTACTGTGTTTCGTCATTCCCTCTTTCTCATGCATATTGTGCTTCGTCGCTCTCTCTTTCACTCTCTCTCTCTCTCTCTCTCTCTCTCTCTCTCGCTCTCTCTTTCACACACTCTCTCTCTCGCTCTCTCTTTCACTCTCTCTCGCTTGCTCTCTCTCTGGCTTTGTCTCTTCTCTTTCTTCCTCTGCAATTTGCATCGTTGTGTAAGACGAGAGACATAATTTTTTTTTTTTTTTGCCCCAAATCGATTGGAAGTTTTTTAAGCCGGGTCAAGTTGTGTCGGATTTTTAATTGGGCAACCACTATTAACTAAACGCCATTTACATATTTTAATTGCGATTTAAAATTTGGATTAAAAAGGGGATCTGAGCAGGAGTACAGAGATTGGGGGGAGATATGAAGAGAAATTATAAGTTTGGAGGGTTTGGTTATGAGGTCATAAGTATGGGTGGGAATAGATAGGACAAGTATATTTACAGGGGGTTTTATGAAGTTATTTCTTTGAAACAATACATCTCTTCAATAGAAAGAGTCATAGTTTTCCACAATTCGTGTATTTAAAAAAAAGGAAGGGTTTCAATCTGGTGGTTCTAATTATTCTGTTTTTCATCTAATGGTTGTAAAAGTTTTTTTTTTGTTAAACATTTTTTTCCTCGCAACTCCTCTTTCAAAATATTATTTTGTTTTAAAAAACATACATTTTTATAATCCATCAATGTATCTTTGTAGAATATTATAAATTGAACGTTTTACAGATGCAATTGTTTAAGAAAATTTGCTTGGTTCCTTTTGTATTCATCGTTTAACTCATTTATTTTCTATTTGTTTCAGTTGAGGTATGATTTATAGTACTCTTATATGTAGATCAAAATGATCTTTAAAAATTTAATATGTTGTGTGTGCAACAATAAATTAAAAAAGTTTAGTTTCAGTGAAACTCTATTTCTTGGTCCATGAAACAGAGCATGTCATTTTTACATTTTTTATACTATGTATGTGATAGAAGTAATTCGGTTCGGATGGTTTTATTCAAATAGCAAACCTTTTTAAAAACCGCTGGAAATGGAAAAGAATAGAATTTTATTTAAGATGAAAGATATAACATCATGATTCACCTAAGTAAATGTTGCCTTTATATCTCCTTAAAGGCGTCCCCTTAACAAATTGCAAAACTGTCGTACTCTCAAAAATTGTAGCTTCTCACGTTCATCATTTCAGTTAATAATCATCATCTTAAATTTGTATTTTTCATGGGATTATTTTTGGAGCAGTTTTCAGACATTTATATTACGAGGCCAATATTACATACGTCAAGCTCGAAATTTTTTGTTTCTCTGCATCCTCAAGAACCAACAATGTCATCGGATTTTCTTCGCAAGGATAATTTACACCGCCCAATTTTTCTTTGTAATTTATAAGAGTGGAATGGCATGTTGTCGAGATATGCGATTCTTGGGGTGTTTTAATAAACTCAATCATTTCTGATTTAACATTTAACTTAACTATTCTTGACCTTCCAACTCCGTAGTATGATGAACGTGATATAGTTATCTCAGGTCGTGTTCTTGATCTTTCGATCCACTCTTGTTTCTCAGATGAACTCACAGTGCAAACCAATTGCTCTGGTTAGCTATTTTTCATTTTAGAGCAGGCCATCACCACACACAACACCTTGTATTGTTCTTCGACTGGATCGTACACAGGACGTGCGTACATGTTTCTTCTGATGGCGTAACCTCAGGCGATTTCACAGTTTTTCTAGTACTATATAAAACAATTGTTGTATTATCGAAATGAAAAATATAAAATCATTTTCTACTACATTGGAAATAGAAAATATAACGCCAACACATGGCGCTGTCTAGCCATTCACAATTGGCTAAATATAGGAGGCCTAACACTTTTGACTATTATTTTTGCCTTTAGTTAATTACACCTTCGCTTAGCTCGAACAAAAATTAGCACATTCTTAAGAACAACTCCAAAACAGCATCATCTTAATGCTAATGTGAAATTGGCATAGTCTAACAGTTGATCCAAAAGTTCCAAAATGCCTCAAATCATAAAGCTAAACACAATCTTCATATATCTATTAAATTTGCTTATGTGTCATTGAAAGATGTATATAGAAATAACTGATTGTTTTTATATTTAACTTCAAAACTATATTTCTACTTACAAAATTGTCATTTTTGTTTATCTTTGTTTTTTTTTAAATATGTATATAAATTCTGAATCTGTGAGTTAATTTAATTTTATTTTTAGATATATAAATAAATATTTTAAATAAAGTTAAAAATCATGAACCAAATTTTTTGATTTATTAAAAAATTAAAAACTAGAATTGTGTTTTTTGTCAAACTAGATCCTTTTATATCGGATTTTGAAAAGACACATAGCTTAAATTAGATAGGTTTCAATATGTGATTCATCTATAAATGTGTTTCTCTATCTTTCTAATTTCTAAAACACTATCATTTCATTAGCAAAGATGAAAAACGCGTTTAAACCTTCGCTTATTGGTTTTGTTATGCTTACAATTCTTCTATTCGGTTTGTGTTTACATTTACAACTTTATTGATATATTATATAATCATTCCAATTTTTTTTAGATGATGTATATATTTATATATTCTATATAATTGAATGTATAATTATATAATATTGAGTATAGTGATTTTTCAAGAATAATCAATGATTTAGAAAGAAGATCTTTAAACGTTTAGTTCTTTTTATTAAGTATGCAGAAAATTCTCTACATATATGTTTTACAAAAAAAATCATTTTTACTTTAAATATGAAAATTAAAGTTATGTTTTAATTGTTATAATAACAGGAGAAGCGGTGATTGCTCAGAAAGGAAAACCATGTTATTCAGAATCTCCAAACAAAACGGGAACATGTGAAATCAAGACATGCAAAGCTGACTGTGTTAAAAAGCATAAAAAAATACTGGCTTATACCGCGTGCATTAAACAAAATGACGGAAAAAATATTTGCAGATGTCAATATCCATGCCCTCCCTAATTTTTTTATCTACAAGAAAACTTAAATAATATTTATAATAATACCACGACTTTGTCAAAGAAATAAATAAAACTTTTAATTAATTGTGCTGGGTTTTTTTTTGGCGTACTAAGGTGTATTATGTTACTGTTAAAGAATGAATATGTGTGTGTCTTACCTTTTACTTTTTGTACAATTGCTTACTTTCACATTAGATTTATTAGAACCAATTATTAATTTCATCTAAAATTGAAATGAAAATGGTAAAGACTTAATATATTTAAGCGTATCAATCTCCCAGTCAAAATAAAATTGACGTTGAGTTTTTTTTCTTTCTCTTAAGATTGTATTTTATATTTTTTTTCAACTAAGTTTAAAAGTAAAAAATTAGTTAAATAAACGAGGGAGTGTAATAACATTACAAAAGGTTACGGTTTTGACCAAAAAAAAATACAAAAGGTTACGGTCTCGATCTGCGACGAACGTCAAATCACCCTTCGACAACGAGATCAGAACCGATCAAAACAACATGAGTGCATCAATTGGGAAGCTTTCTGATCACACGTGAGATCTAAAGTTTCGGATCCGTCCGACTTCATCTTCTTGTGACTTTGAGAGCAAGAGACATTAGAGGCAGTTACACCAGATATAATTGGAAATATGAGTTTTATTATATATACTAGGATCGGACCCGTCCTACGGGCGGGTAATCAAATGAACGAATAATATAAATATATGTTACATTTTAATCAAAAATTTTGGTATTTTTAGTTTATTTCTAATTATAGCTTTCACTGTTTTTGTTACAAATTTTATTTATGTTTTATAGAAATTATATATTTTTTACTATATCAAAAAAGTTCATGAAAATATAGCTATATTACTTGGTTCACAATATTTATTGTTACTTTGATATAGTAGGTAGTAAATTTTGGAAACTGAATGGTTGTTCAACATCAAAATGGATCGTTTTTTTCTTCTATGTTTGTTTCTTGAATTCGATAGATTTTTAATATCTTTCTTTTATAATTTGTTAATTTAAACATTTCGTAAAATGAAAACCTATCTATTATATTTTTAAAATAAAATCAAGCAAGTCACATGAAAATCTGATATATATTGTTACTGTATTAATATTTATAATTAATGTGCTTGGTTAAATACTTATATATTATTATATTTGAGAAAAACTCGTTTCCGTTATTCTTATATGTAACAAAACTATTTATAAATCTAAAAATTAAATAAAATATATCTTTAAATCTAGAAATATAAATGGTCTGGGTTCAAAATATATCGTTAGCTATAAAGATTATTTACAGACTATTTAATTCAGTGTTAGAAACATAAAAATATTATTTTTGACAGTTGAAAAAAAAATTATATTGATATGTCATAGTTATTCTTTTCGTTTGTTGAAGTGGCAGTAAAAAGATGTCTGAAATGATAATAATACCTATTTAATTACATTATTATTATTGCTAGTGATGTAATATAGATGTTGAAAAATATACATAGTAAGTTATCCATTATCTAAAAATAAGCTCTATTTTGCCTAGATTTGGTTAATGCCACAATCCTAACAGATGTCAGCTTAAAAAAGCTATCTGAAGAAATATCTACTCTCCTCTCTCCAGCCAGTGATCACTACATTACAGCTGTTACGTTTTCAGCTTTGTATGATTCTCAACCTAAGCGATTAACTTGTTACTTGAACAATTAAGTAAATGACACAAGTAACTTTAATGAGTTCCCGGTCTCTAGCGCAGTACGTCTCGTGGGAGAAATCTTACTCCCAAACTCCACTAGATCAATAAAGAGTACAAGAACCAATCACTTATAGAACCATGATGGTTTAGATAACACCAAGAAGACACAAGTAGGCTCAAGGTAAGCTAGAACAATATGATCAGCTAAACAATGTTCTCTATGCTTAGACTAATGTCTCTGTCTCTCTTGTGTAGCTTGACTCTCTCTCTGCGTAATCTCTTGTAGCTGATGAAGAAGACGATTTTCTTTTGACTTGACCTAATCGCACATATTAAATTAGCCTTTAACCTAATGGGCTTTGTTGACTAAGCCCATAGGTTGTCCGCGCATAACTTGTGTAAGCCGGCCCAATATTGAACGGGTCCGACTGGGCCTTAACCAAACCTCACAAAACTCCACCTGTTTGGTCTAAGGCCATAAACTCTGCTTCTATGCCGATACTTCCTTGTTTTTGTCTCGTCTTCCTAAGCTCCAATGAGCTCAACCTCAACCGATGTGGTTGATGATGCTAAAGCTTCAGTCTTCCAACTCTGTACTTCAGGTGACTCTGTCCACCCAAGTTGACTTGCAGCTTTCTTTGTCTGAGCCCGTTCATGTGAAACCACTGACTCAAACTCCATGACGATTCCTCTAAGGTATAACTCACACAAGCTTTTTCTAGCTGTGGTAGCGACTTTATGCTTCTTGAACAAGTGTTGATGACTGTTGTTTCATCTCCAGAAAACTAACACGTCTGTTCAACCGGATTCTGCCTGCGCATTTTACTCTGCCTTTGACAAGAATCAACAAAGCTAAGTCTAACCTTGAATCACCTTTTCCCTTTGATGAAGCCTTCTTAACAGTGACTAACTTGTGTCTCTGTTTGCTTCCATGGTGAAAATGCTCCACTTTGAACATGTAAGTGTTACCACGAGTTCATCCCCTTTGCCAGGTAGTCCTTTTTCAAACACTCTTGAGTAACTCATCCTCTCTGATCTTGACACATAATGACCCTCTGTCATTGTGACGTGTCTTGGGAGGTATTCTTGTCTACTCTGGAGTTACGTGGCGTGGCTGTTCCTTTCTCAGTGAAGGTTAACAAGCTCGCAGCATAAGTGGAACTTCTGACCCGGTACGGTCTTAGTGAGAAAATCTGCTGGATTAACTGAAGTGTGGATCTTGTTTAACACTGCAACTCCATCTGCTATTAGGTCCCTGATGAAGTGGAACTTAGTGTCAATGTGCTTCGTTCTCTCATGATGAAATGGATTCTTTGCTAAAGCTATAGCACTATGTGAATCACAATGCAGTTGAACACTTTCCTGCTTGAATCCTAACTCAGCACATAATCCCTTTAACCACATGCCTTCCTTTGCTGCCTCGTTTATTGCCATGTACTCTGCTTCTGTGGTGGAAAGAGCAACCACAGACTGTAGACACGACTTCCATGAAACCGTGTTTCCTCCAACCTTGAAAACATAACCTGTAACTGATCTCTGCCTGTCCAAGTCTGTTGCATAGTCTAAATCTGAGTAACCTTCAATAATGAACATTGTATCCTTCTTGAATGTTAGGTTGATCTTTGATGCTCCCTTTAGATACTTTAACACCCATTTAAGTGCCTCCCAATGTTCTCTGCTGGGCTTACTCATGAACCTGCTGATAAACCCCACTGCGAAGCCTAGGTCTGGTCTTGAGCCGACCATAGCATACATTAAGCTCCCCACAGCATTGGCGTATGGAATGTTCTCCATATAAGGTGCTTCCAGCTTCCATTCTTTCTCAGTCAAACTCCTCAAGACGAAGTGTGCAGCTGTAGGCGTAATCACTGAACGTGCTTCCAGCATCCCAAATGTTTTTAATACCTTTTCGATATAGGTATCCTGCGACAATATCAGTGTGCCCGTCTTTCTGTCCCTTCGAATATCCATACCTAGGATCCTCGAAGCCTGACCCATATCCTTCATTTCGAATTCCCCACTCAGCTTCTCTTTGAGTTCCTTGATCACCTTCTTATTCCCTGATGCAATGAGTATGTCATCGACATAAAACGATAAGTAGATAACTTTATCAATTTGTGCATCCCTGACATACACACATGGATCCTTGGTGCTCCTGTCAAACAACTGATCTTTCATGAAGCTATCAAACCGCTGATTCCACCTTCTTGGAGATTGCTTCAACCCATAAGTGACTTTCTCAATAAACACACCTTATTCTCATCTCCTGGTATTATGAACCCTTCTGGCTGAGACATTAAGATTCTTTCTTCTAGACTCCCATGTAGAAAAGCAGTCTTAACATCCATCTGTTCCAATTCGAAATCCAGATTCACAACAACTGATAGCATGAACCTGATGGAGACGTGTTTCACCACTGGCGAGAAGATCTCATTGTAGTCAACTCCCTCAGTTTGTGAATACCCCTTTGCTACTAGTCTCCCTTTGTACCTCTCGTCTTCCACTTCTGGTATACATGGTTTGATCTTAAAAATCCACTTGCACCCAACCAGCTTCTGCTTGTCTGGTTTGTCGATCAAATCCCATGTCCTGTTCTTTGTATGAGAATCCATCTCTTCATGTGCAGCCTTTTTCCACAGCTTTCTGTTTTTGCTTCTCATCGCCTCAGCATATGATCTTGGTTCATCAACTTCCAGGTCCTCAGCAGTAGTTAAAGCATAGGCCACAAAATTCCCATCCTCATACCTTGATGGAGGTCTCACGTTCCTCCTTCTTTCTCTGTCCCTCACAAGTCCATAATCATCCAATGACTGAGGAGTATAGTCTTCAACCTGCTCATCAGTATCCCCGGTTGAACACGTTTCGCTTTCCGAGCTTTCTGATGATTACGAGTCTTCCATCTCATTCTCCTGATCTGACGTGACATCCCTTTCCAACTCAGTAGCAGTTATGGTTGGACCCCGAATCAGATCATCACTGAACGACACTCTTTTCTTGGAGTTCTTCTTTTTCTGGACTTCTTCTTGAGCAACTGATTCAACCTGTTTAACTCCTTTGTTCAACGTATCTTTGTAGGTTTCATTCTCATTTAACACCACATCTCCACTTGTTCTGCACTTTCCTTCCTCTGGTATCCAGACCTTGTATCCCTTTGTACCAAATGGGTACCCCATGAATACACCCTTTAGAGCTCTGGGTTCGGTATTTCCCTCAGTAATATGAACAAACGCTGAACACCCAAACCGCCTTAGATGCTTCAAATCCGGTTTTGAACCTGACCAAACCTGTTCAGGTAACTTGGAGTTAAGTGTTGAACTCGGTGATCGGCTGATCAGGTAGACATCCGTTGATGCAGCTTCAGCCCAGAAACTTTGATCCAACCCTATCTCAACAAGCATACACCTGACCTTTTCCATTATAGTTCGATTCATCCTCTCTGACACCTCGTTTTTCTGAGGAGTGTAGGTACATGTTCTATGCCGTTTGATGCCTGCATCTTTACAGAAACCACTGAACTCCCTGTTGCAGAATTTCAGCCCATTGTCAGTCCTCAAACACTTGATCTTCCTCTCTGTCTGAGTCTCAACAGCAGCCTTCCATTCCTTGAATGTAGCAAATGCCTCACTCTTATTCTTTAGAAAATATAGCCATACTTTCTTAGAGTAATCATCAATGAAGGTTATGAAGTACTTGCAACCTCTTAAACTGTCTGGCGTTGATCGTGAATGTTGGGGTCAAAATCGGTACGACGGAATCAATAGCCAAAATTCCCCGCAAAAATACAAAAGAAATAGTTTTTATAAAACCCGAGAAGTTGTTTTATAAAACTCGAGAAGTCGTTTTATAAAACTCGAAGATCGTTTTATAAAACTCGAGAATCATTTTATAAAACTCGAAGAATCAATTTATAAAACTCGAAGATCGTTTTATAAAACTCGAGAATCGTTTTATAAAACTCGAGAAGTCGTTTTATAAAACTCGAGAAGTCGTTTTATAAAACTCGAGAATCATTTTATAAAACTCGAAGAATCGTTTTATAAAACTCGAGAAGTCGTTTTATAAAACTCTAGAAGTCGTTTTATCAAAACTCGAAGATCGTTTTATAAAACTCGAGAATCATTTTATAAAACTCGAAGATCGTTTTATAAACCTCGAGAATCATTTTATAAAACTCGAGAAGTCGTTTTATAAAACTGATCGTTTTATAAAACTCGAGAAGTCGTTTTATAAAACTGATCGTTTTATAAAACTCGAGAATCGTTTTATAAAACTCGAGAATCATTTTATAAAACTCGAGAAGTCGTTTTATAAAACTCGAAGATCGTTTTATAAAGCTCGAGAAGTCGTTTTACAAAACTCGAAGATTGTTTTATAAAACTTGAGTCGTTTTATAAAAGTCGAGAAGTTCTTTTATAAAACTCGAGAATCATTTTATAAAACCGCGAAAAACCAAAACCGCTGCAAAACGCGAACTAGTCACGACTAGTTCGCGGCTTAGTTCGCCAGCAAGCGAACTAGAAGCTTCCCGACTAGTTCGCCTGCTGACGAACTAAGCCAGCTTGGCTTAGTTCGCCAGTAGGTGAACTAGAAGGTTCCCGCCGACTAGTTCGCCTGCAGGCGAACTAGAAGCTTCCGACTAGTTCGTCTGCTGGCGAACTAGGAACTCCCCGACTAGTTCGCCTGCTGGCGAACTAAGCCAGCAGGCGAACTAGAGATTTCCCGGACAGTTCGTCAAACCGGCGAGCTGGATCGGACCGGCTCGATTCTCCGTACGTAGGACCGACCATCCCGAGCCTCCATCTCCCACATCCCCGATTCGAAACTTACGTCCTTCGACACGGTCGCATTCTGAACCACGGCCGAAATGTCTCTCGTTTCGCCTCGATCCGACTTATCGTTCGAATTTTACAATAAAAACCGTAAAACTCCGTTTTCTCGAAAAGAACTCGAAGAAATCGTATAAAACGGTAATGGTTAAACAAGACACCGAACATCGCCTAAACTATACGAGTTATCCGAGATCTTTCGTTAAAGTCGTAAAAACGTAATTTTAATAAAAACGTCGAGTAAATCGTAAAAACGTGTTTTTAATAAAAATGTCGAGTAAATCGTAAAAGACGGAAACGATTAACCAAGAAACAAACGTAGCTAAACATTATGATTAACTCGAGGAATTTACTAAAAACGGCATCGAATCAGGAAACAATTCCGTACAAGGTCGAGAAACGGATTTATCGCTAAACGGCCCGGAAGGTCCTAAAACGCGATAAAAACCCATCTCGCGATCTCAACAGAATCTAACCCAAAGATACGATGACGTTTTGGCGGTTTACTCGCAGAAGGGAAATAAATGTCAAGCTCGAAGATAAAAGGCAAGTTTGAAGACAAATAGAAGATTTCCGCAGAAAAAAAGGAACGATCGAGAAAAATGGAAGACTCCCAATACACTCAAATCCGGGCAAAATGGAAAGATCGAATCGCCAAGGCAAGGAGTATATAAGCAAGAAGTATAGGGCAGAAGCAGACACGATTTCAGAGCTCTCAACACCAAATATTAGCATTTAGGAATATTTCCGTTTTCTGTTAGCGAGCTGCGTCTCAACTAGGGTTTTCGTTCTTAGACTTCTAGGAATTTCGCCGACGGCTCACGCAGCTAAGGCTACTCTCATTGTAACAGTTCTTACGCAGATTCGGAATAAGAACCTCTTTGCTCTCAATTTCCTTTATTCTCTTTTAATTTCTAAGTTCGTCGTTTTCTTAATCTTCGTTGTGCGGTTCTGCAGATAGCCGGTTCCTCTGGAAACTTAGGGTTTTCCCGAAGTTTCCTTATTTACGAATTATTGACAGTAGGTGGATTTCGGTTCCCACATTTTGGCGCTACAAGGAGGGGGGGGGGGTCGGATCTATCTTACACCGAAGCCGCAACATGTCCAACGAAGAAACGATGACTGGTGACAACCAAACTCGCAACGAACACGAGAACGTTGAAACACCACCACCATAAGATGCGTCCGCGGCCAACGCTACAAACTCTAACGCCAAGACCATCGAAAAGATGCTTTCCGAGTTTAACAAAAAAACAGAAGAGCAGGAAAAGCTCATCGGTTCGCTCGCAAAACGGGTTGAAACCCTAACCGTGAAAACCCAAGCAATTCGCCACCGCGGAACTACCAAGATCCGCGGAAGGAGGCTCCATTTCGGCGCTCCTACGGATCGTCCCAGAACCGAGCAGGGTAACTTACCGGAAAAGGATTCCGAAAAAAATAACCCTGACGCGACGCTAAACGAATCGGAGAAACCTCCTACTCACGAACAGGAGACTGAGGGCGATGGCATCAAAAGGGTTAACCTGGAGACAATCGACCAGGCCGATTCATCGGAAGAAGACGTTGACGTCCATCCTAGGAGAAGAAAAACTCGAAGTCATATACCGGAGTCTTCTCCCGAACGTTCTCTTACTGGAGACGAGGAGGAACTCGACTTTGCGTGATACATAAAAACTGCCGAGGAGCGATCTCCGGTTACTCGCAGCAAACGCCGACAAGGTCGGAAAACTGCTGGCAATCTGACCGAGATTCGCGATCTCCGCGAATACATTACTAAAACAGCCGCAGCGGTAAAAGCGGTGAAATCTCAGATTCATCACGCTACCAGCGCCGCACCCGAAATCGATCGGTTACTGTACGAGTCTCGGAAAACGCCCTTCACGGCCCGCATCACCGAGATCAAACTGCCCGATCCCGGAAAACTTAAGGTGCCAACTTACAACGGGACGTCTGATCCCAAAGCACACCTACAGGCATTTCAGATCACCATGGGACGAGCCAAGTTCAAGGACCACGAGAAGGACGCAGGCTACTGCCGCCTCTTCGTCGAAAACCTAGAAGGAGCAGCGCTCGAATGGTTCGCCAAACTTAGGTGAAATTCGATGGAAGTTTCCGTCGGCTGGCTTCAGAATTCCTGAAGCAATACTCGATGTTCATTAACTCGGAAACCTCCGACGCCGACCTCAGGAGCTTGGTGCAGAAGGAGGACGAATCTCTCTGCGATTTCATGAGTAGGTTCAAACTCGTCATGGCTAGGGTTAGCGGAATTAGTGACAAAGCCGCCATCGACGCGCTCAGAAAGTCGGTTTGGTGCAAATCAAAATTCCGAAAGTGAATAACTCTCGAAAAGCTGCGGACGATCCAGGACGCGCTCCACAAGGCTACCGATTACATAACCATCGAGGAGGAGACTAAAATCCTGTCCGAGAAGCATAAGCCGGCAAAAACATCCGCAAAGGATAACACGTCCGAGAAAAAACAGAAAAAGAAGAATTCTCGTAACGACAAGTTCGTCCATCACGAGGGTCAGGATCTCCAAGGGGCGCACAACTACGCCATCAACTCTAGATCGGAACAAGGGCGAACCACGGGTAACACATGGACGAGAAATACGAATTACGATGAGAATTCTTTCTGCGACCTCCACTAAACCCGTGGGCATTCTACCATGAACTGCAAAGTTCTCGGCACCAGACTTGCCGCAAAATTGGTCGTGGGAGAACTCTCCGAGATATCCAGTGTCAAGGATCTCATCCGCGATTCAGATAGCCTTCTGAAGAAGGATAGGAACGCGCGAGCGGAAACTCCGCCTTTGGGAAACCAGTCAGGCGAAAAACGCGGACGAAGGCAAGACGAGAAGGGTAACGACGCTAACCGCCGAAAAATCAACATGATTATCGGTGAATCGCAATGTTATAGCGACGCCGTCTCGTCTATCAAATCCTACCAACGCAAAGCCGAAACCGGCTCGAGTTGGAAGATGCCGAGGGACGACTCTCCGAAAGGGGTGATCTCATTCGACGACGCTGAAAACGGCGGAATCGACCAACCTCACGCCGATCCCCTTGTCATCGACTTAGTGATAAGCGATTTAAAAGTTGCTCGAATCTTGGTCGATACCGAAAGTACTGTCAATGTGATCTTCCGCAACACGCTAGCACGCATGGGAATTGACCTCTCGGAAGTCGAGCCAATTCCAAAACCGTTGACCAGTTTCTTCGGCGAGACGTCCATGACCCTGGGATCAATCCGACTACCGGTCGCAGCGAAAGAAGTGACGAAAATCGTTAACTTCGTGGTAGTCGATTTCCCAGCTATCTACAATGTGATCATGGGAACGCCTTGGATAAATTCCATGAAGGCGGTTCTGTCAACATACCACTTAGGCATCAAATTCCCAACACCTACGGGAGTCGCAGCAATTTGGGGATGCCAGAGACAATCGCGATCCTGCTTCCTGGCCGAACATAAGCTGAGGCAATTGGCGGTAGCAATCGTGAAACCAAAACGAGCAAAGGTCACGCCACCGCCCGCAGAAGACGACCCAAAGCAAGCAACAGTCGAGAAACCAGAAGTTCCCGCACCCATCGCTTCTACCCGGCCGGAGGAGACAATCCTGGACAAAGACATTGATCCCACAACTGAAGCGATCGAGAAGTCTGAGACAGCCGAGTAAGCACACTCGCACAAACAATCAGAACTACGAGATGGCTTGATTTCCGAAAGGAATACGTAGGCAGCTCGCCTAAAGACGAGTTCAGCTATCCCCCCTTCCAAAACGGGGGGGGGGGAGTGGGTGAGTATACGAGTATTCGTATACTCCCAAATTTTTAAAACTTTCGCTTTGTAATCGAAAAATTTTCGAAATTTTTAATAAAGACAAAGTTAGAATATCTCCGCTACTATCGAAAACGCAAAAAGAATTCCAAACATCCGGAAAATCGCTTCCGCAGTAACAACTACTTAATCGTTTTTATAAAACTTGCATATCAAAATATTTTCGGAAAGAACCGGCGAGACGTCGCCTAAATTCTCAAGAAAATATTCCCCCAAGTCCGTCCGCGACTATAAAAACACAAACGCTCGGCGATTGGCCCTGTCGAGCACGCTAGCCGTCATAAACAAACGCATCGACCTATCGGTCCGCATACATCCGACTAGGATAAATTAGCGCGCTATAAAAGAAATCCAAATTTTTGGTCAGCACTTCCAGGCAACTTAGAAATTGTTCCCGGTGAGATGCTCGATTTCAACCATACGAATAGTATAAGCCAAGAACCTATCGTGGATTCTAAATCGGTATGGAATCAGGTTAAATCACAACAGGCAAAACGAAAGCCGATTAGTCATCGCATAGCCTCAACCCGAAAGTAAACCTAGGTCTTGCCCTAAACGCAGCACACTGGTCGCTAACGTCTCAAGGCATGAATCGAGATCCTAAAGGCATGTCTCTTCGCCCACGTCTAAACACTCGCGAAAATCAAAACGTTCCGAGTTAAACGAATCGGACGATTTACACCAAAGAGTTAGATGCGAGATGACAACTCGTATTCTTCCCTCTACATCTAAAAACAAAACACGAAATTCAAACTTAGAAAATATTTTCTTAATAGAAAGCCTTCAAGTACACACCGCCCAGCGGTAGGGATTCAAAGCCACCAACGGCCAGTCCAAGAAAAACAACAACGAAACCATAAAAGCAATAACATCACACACTAAAGTCATCAAACACGGGCTGGTCGACTTCACCCTCCGCGTCTGAATTCCCAGGTCCAATCTCGATCGAATCCGGTGACACAATGGGGCTCCACTGATCCACATGCGCTTCCCGGGATTGACGGACTCGTTCTTCTTCTTCTCTCTCTTAGCCAGGCGCGCTGTCTGCTTCGCAATCTCAACCTCATACGAATAGTCCGGTTTTTGGGTAAAATACAAACCCCCGGCTACGCCCCGGCACTCGCGGAAATCGCCATTCGCCCTTTGCGCATCTTCAAATTCCGCATAAAGAGATACGAACCGCTCACGGCGAGCCATGAACTCCGCATCAACCTCTCTTTTTCCCGCTCTACGAGCGCGGCGAACCATCACGTCGGAAAGCTCTAAGTTTCCACGAGATTCCGCTTCATACTCCTCTCTCACACGAGCAGCTTCCCTTACGGCTAAATCCTGGGCGCGAGAGAAACTGGCATCGATCTCCTCTCTGATACGAACAGCCTCCACCTCCGCCGCTGCAGCCCTAGATTCAGCCCTGCGAAGTTCCGCGCTGTTCACTCTCACCGCTTCGCTCATAACGCGAAGACCCTGCAAAACGGAAAAATCATCCTTTATAAAAAAAAAACGATATATATACATAGTGACAAAAGAATAGACAAACCTTGTTAAAAAGCCTCGACGCCTTCGCAAACGGTGTGTCGGCCGGCCCTCGGGTTGACGTCTCGGTTGGGTCAAATTTGGAGGCCGAAAAGTCAATAAGATCTTCGATATTGATATCGTCGTCGAACGCTTGACCGCGACCGATCGAAACTTCTCTGTCCTGCGGAGATCTAGATCTCTCCCTCTCCTCCGCATCATCACCCGCCTCGAACTCAGTATGACTGTCACGAGAAAAACCAGATGAATAATAGGCAACGGCGCGACGAACCCTTTTCGGAGAAAAATATCCCCAATGAAGTGGGCCGCCACGAAGAAGATTCATGACCTTTGGGAAATCCTCGAGCAGCGGCCTGTGGAGGGTAGGCACTGCAAAACAAGCGAAAATAGTTAAAATCTATACATATACGGATATGGAGATCACGTCGATAGAATACCAGTTGTCGTCCACGCGGTCCTGAACAAAGGAATACAGCCCTCTTCCACAGATGCGCTATCGATTTTGACATAGAAGAATCGCTCGATCCAACCATGCTCATTTGAGGCAATCCCACCGATGACCGTCATGTCCCGCCGAGGGGCTAAGTAAAAGCCGTCCCCTCTTCCCTTGAATGTCAACATAGCCGAAAGATAGTCCGCATCAAGGGACATCCCGCACTCATAGCCTAACACCAAAATCCCGACAAGGTGTTGTAATCCACCAGGACGTAGTTGGCCGAACAGTACACCAAACCTATCCAAGAACTCGACAATGGCTCGAGGAATAGGGAACCATAGCTGACAGTTCAACAGAAAGGCTTCGTAGCACGAAAAATAACCCGGGGGCGGATTCTCGACATGCTGGCCTGGGACGGGAAGGCAAAACTGGATTGACTCAGGGATTTCACGGAGATTCCTCATATCTCTGAGGGAATCGGCAGTGCTCGCACTCGGACCAACTGCCCTCCTCCGAGGTTTATCCTTTTTTGGAACCCAAAAACTCGAAGGCGGCACCTTCGCAGCCTTCACGGCTAAACAGTATTCCGAAAACTTCTCCTCGGTCGTGAAAAAACATTGAAAGATCGGTCTAGGAAGAGGACAATCGCCAGAGGTATCAAGGTCACTCGGATCAAAGATAGATGCATGAGCATGATCTGAAACTTTCCATTCGGAAGACATGTTGGACGGTCGAAAGAAAAGGGATCCAAAGAAAGAAGTAGAAAGAAAACTTCTTGAGACTTAGGCAAGTGATGGGAAAATGAGTGAATAACTTGAGAAACTCATTCCATATACTTATAAGGAAGAATTTTACTATTCACCCTTGGACTTTTGGCCATTAAAGTTCCGCCTAATTCTACCAAACTCGCCAAACAAGCTCAATCCACTCGCAAGAACCCCACGATTCTTACGAGCTGGGGGGCTAACTGTTGGGGTCAAAATCGGTACGACGGAATCAATAGCCAAAATTCCTCGCAAAAATACAAAAGGAATAGTTTTATAAAACCCGAGAAGTTGTTTTATAAAACTCGAGAAGTCGTCTTATAAAACTCGAAGATCATTTTATAAAACTCGAGAATCATATTATAAAACTCGAAGAATCGTTTTATAAAACTCGAAGATCGTTTTATAAAACTCGAGAATCGTTTTATAAAACTCGAGAAGTCGTTTTATAAAACTCGAAGATCGTTTTATAAAACTCGAGAATCATTTTATAAAACTCGAGAATCATTTTATAAAACTCGAAGAATCGTTTTATAAAACTCGAAGAATCGTTTTATAAAACTCGAGAAGTCGTTTTATAAAACTCGAAGATCATTTTATAAAATTCGAGAATCATTTTATAAAATTCGAAGATCGTTTTATAAAACTCGAGTATCATTTTATAAAACTCGAGAAGTCATTTTATAAAACTCGAAGATCGTTTTATAAAACTCGAGAATCGTTTTATAAAACTCGAGAATCATTTTATAAAACTCGAGAAGTTGTTTTATAAAACTCGAAGATCGTTTTATAAAGCTCGAGAAGTCGTTTTATTAAACTCGAAGATCATTTTATAAAACTCGAGAATCGTTTTATAAAACTCGAGAAGTCGTTTTATAAAACTCGAGAATCGTTTTATAAAACCGCGAAAAACCGAAACTGCCGCAAAACGCGAACTAGTCACGACTAGTTCGCCTGCTGGCTAACTAGAACCTTCCCGACTAGTTCGCCAGTAGGCGAACTAGAAGCTTCCGACTAGTTCGCCAGCAGGCGAACTAGGAACTCCCCGACTAGTTCGCCAGCAGTCGAACTAGAGATTTCCCAGACAGTTCGTCAAACCGGCGAGCTGGATTGGATTCTCCGTACGTAGGATCGACCATCCCGAGCCTTGATCTCCTGCATCCCCGATTTGAAAATTACGTCCTTCGACGCGGTCGCATTCTGAACCACGGCCGAAATGTCTCTCATTTCGCCTCGATCCGACTTATCGTTTGAATTTTACGATAAAATCGTAAAACTCCATTTTCTTGAAAAGAACTCGAAGAAATCGTATAAAACGGTAATGGTTAAACAAGACACCGAACATCGCCTAAACTATACGATTATCCGAGATCTTTCGTTAAAGTCGTAAAAACGTATTTTTAATAAAAACGTCGAGTAAATCGTAAAAAACGTGCTTTTAATAAAAATGTCGAGTAAATCGTAAAAGACGGAAACGATTAACCAAGAAACAAACGTAGCTAAACATTACGATTAACTCGAGGAATTTACTAAAAACGGCATCGAATCAGGAAACGATTCCGTACAAGGTCGAGAAACGGATTTATCGCAAAACGGCCCGGAAGGTCCTAAAACGCGATAAAAACCCATCTCGCGATCTCAACAGAATCTAACCCAAAGATACGATGACGTTTTGGCGGTTTACTCGCAGAAGGGAAATAAATGTCAAGCTCGAAGATAAAAGGCAAGTTTGAAGACAAATAGAAGATTTCCGCGGAAGAAAAGGAAGGATCGAGAAAAATGGAAGATTCCCAATACACTCAAATCCGGGCAAAATGGAAAGATCGAATCGCCAAGGCAGGGAGTATATAAGCAAGAAGTATAGGGCAGAAGCAGACACGATTTCAGAGCTCTCAACACCAAAAATTAGCATTTAGGAATATTTTCGTTTTCTGTTAGCGAGCTGCGTCTCAACTAGGGTTTTCGTTCTTAGACTTCTAGGGATTTCGCCGACGGCTCACGCAGCTAAGGCTACTCTCGTTGTAACAGTTCTTACGCAGATTCGGAATAAGAACCTCTTTGCTCTCAATTTCGTTTATTCTCTTTTAATTTCTAAGTTCGTCGTTTTCTTAATCTTCGTTGTGCGGTTCTGCAGATAGCTGTTTCCTCTGGAAACTTAGGGTTTTCTCGAAGTTTCCTTATTTACGATTTATTGAAAGTAGGTGGATTTCGGTTCCCACAGTGAACCCCACATGTCTGAATGTACATTGACTAGGATTCCTTTTGTAACATGCTTTGCGACTGAGAAGCTTTGTTTATGGGACTTCTCCAGCACACAGTCTTCGCAAAACTTCAACTCATCAACCTCCTTCTCAGGCACATACCCCTCCTTGGCTAAAACCTTCATACTCTTCAGATTCATGTGTCCAAGTCTTGAGTGCCACAGACTTGTCCGATCACACGCTTCGTTGGACAAGTTTGCCTCGCCCTTCAACACTGACCCTTGCAGATAATACATCCCTTGATGATATTTTCCAGAGATCACCTTTTTATCATCCTTGTAGAATTGAACCATTAAATCTTTCCCTTCATACCTGCAGCCTGCAGTCTCCAGCATTCCATATGAGATTAGGTTCCGGTGCATTCCTGGCATGTATCTTACACCCGTGCGAACCACAACTGAACCATCTGAATTCTTTATCTTTATCTTCCCAATTCCCTGGATATTGCTGTGAGTATTGTTAGCCATCAGTACCTTGCCTCCTTTGAATTCTTCCAGATCGAATAGAAACTCCTTGTCTGGAGTTATGTGAAAAGAGCAACCAGAATCCATGACCCACTCTTCCTGCGTGTCGTGAGTGCTCACGGTCAACACCAGAGGTTGCTTAGGTTCCTCTGCAATGTTGGCTGAGTTCTCTAGTTTGCCCTACTTTCATTCAGGGCAATCTGTTTTCCAGTGCCCCTCCTTTCCACAAATAAAGCAGCCCTTGTTACCCTTAGGTCGAGACTTTGACCTACCAAATCTGCTCTTCGATCTTCCCTTTCCATTGCTTCCACTACCACGGTTTGACCTATTTTATGATTTGCCTCTGTCAACATACAATCCTTCCCCTGCGGACTTAGAACCCTTTCCGCTTTCAGTCAGCTCTCTTTCCTTTGACCTTGCAGCTCCAGTAACCTCGTTGAGACTCAGAGTGTCTCTATCATACTTTAGAGTCTCTTTCAACTGATCATACCAGTGCGATAGTGAAATCAATAAAAAGATGGCTTGTACCTCCTCAGACACTTCTACTAGTAGATTGTTGAGGTCTGCCACCAGTTTCAGAAAGTCATCGACGTTCTCATCGATACTCTTAGAATCAGACATCTTGAATGTATAGAACCTTAGCTGAAGGTAGATTCTATTCGGCAAAGATGTCTCCATGTACAACTTGTTCAACGTTGACCACATTGATGCAGTTGTTTCGCAGTGTGTGATCTTATGCAGAACTTTATCACCCACCTTCAACACAATCAAATCCTTTGCCTTCTCAGATTTCTCGAACTTGACTGGATCTATACCCGGAACTGTCTCTGCAACTCCTGCTAGTCCCTTCTGCGGATCTTTCATAGCTGCCTCAAGCTCTTCCTTTGCAGTAGGTGGATCCTTAAGCCACTTATCATCATCCAGAATTCTCTTCAAACCCAGTACCCCGAAGTGTGCCATCATCCTGACCTTCCACAGCGAGAAATCCCCAGTACCCTCAAACTGTCTACTTCAATTCGTGAGTTGGACAAGCTGACCATCCTCTTAGCTTAGATTAATCACACGCCTTGAACCTGAGAGCTCTGATACCACTTTGTTACGTTTTCAGTTTCGTATGATTCTCAACCTAAGCGATCAACTTGTCACTTGAACAACTAAGTAAATGACACAAGCAACTTTAACGAGTTCCCGGCCTCTTGCGCGGTATGTCTCGTGGGAGAACTTTGCTCCCAAACTCCACTAAATCAATAAAGAGTACAAGAACCAATCACTTATAGAACCGTGATGGTTTAGATAACACCAAGAAGACACAAGTAGTCTCAAGGTAAGCTAGAACAATATGATCTCAACAATGTTCTCTATGCTTAGACTAATGTCTCTGTCTTTCTTGTGTAGCTTAACTCTCTCTCTGCGTGATCTCTTGTGGCTGATGAAGAAGACGGCTTTCTTTTGATTTGACCTAATCGCACATATTAAATTAGCCTTTAACCTAATGGGCTTTGTCGACTAAGCCCATAGGTTGTCCGCGCATAACTTGTGCAGGTCAGCCCAACATTGAACGGGTCCATTGGGTTCTCGATCTTTCGATCCACTCTTGTTTCTCAGATGAACTCACAGTGCAAACCAAATGCGCTGGTTAGCTATTTTTCATTTTAGAGTGGGCCATCACCATACACAACACCTTGTAGTGTTCTTCGACTGGATCGTACACATGACGTGCGTACATGTTTCTTCCGATGGTGTAACCTCAGGCGATTTCACAGTTTGTGTACATATTAAATTAGCCTTCAAAACATCTGATATAGCACATATGATATAGCACACTACACAAGATCAATTTCAAAGGCCTTTTCACATGTGATAACATGGAGCTTTAAGAGAAGAGCGAGAAAATACAAGTCACAGAAAAGTTACAAGGCAAAGAAGATTACAACAAAGTTATTATCATTCCTGAAAAATGAACCTAAGAACTATGAAGCAGAGCATATGAATCCACAATCAAGTGAAGCCTTAACAAACTGAGCCCAAAACCCTGTTAATATAACGAGACAGAGCATATTAAAACATCAATGAAGACATGACTAAGTTATTGTCTTTCCTGAAACCCATTAGCAAGCTTGAAAATCAAAAAAATCACAAGAGAAAAATGAGCCCAAATTTTACCAAAAAAGAGCAGATTTTATCCACAATCAAGCAAAGTCGCAACAAACTAAACCATCAACAAAGACACCAAGAAGAAGATGGAGAAAGATTAGAACTTTACTGAAATTCATGAGCGAGCTTGGAAATGAAACACTACTACAATAAATTGAGCCTAAAAGCCCCTACCAAAACCATGAAACAGAGCAGGCATAATCAAGTGAAGTCGCAGTAAACTAAACTACAAGTGAAGTCCCAGTAAACTAAACTACCAACAAGGACAAGAAAGTGCAAACCTTTGAAGAGTTTTACGGCAAGGGACGAGGAAGGAAGAACGAGAAACCCAGGGAGGTGAAGGAGATAAGTGGCGAAGGAGAGGGTTGTTGTGGGAGGTGAAGGAAGGCCCCATGGCCATAAGCGAAGTTAATCTACCCAGCTAGAAGAGAGTGACTCCTCGACGTGGTCGTCGACGATTTGTCTCTAACGATGAGAACCAGGACGTGGTCGTCGACGATTTGTCTCTAACGATGAGAACCAGGACGTGGTCGTCGACGATGACGAACCAGCCGCTGGAGAACACGATGATCCCGATGTCGACGCCGTAGCAGCGGCCCCGTAGGAAGACAAAACCAAGTTTGATTTGGTTTCACGCGTAATTGAAGCTCCCCCATCTCATGTCTTGACACGTGCACCTAAGCGTCGTTGCTTCACGGCTTAATTAAGAGCATGTTTATCCAAGGATGCTTAGAGAAGTGCTTAGGAGGAGGGAGGTGCTTAATATGAAGAGAGAGAGTGTGAAAAGTGCTTAAGCAAGCACTTTTCACACTCTCTCTCTTTATATTAAGCACCTTCCTCCTCCTAAGCACTTCTCTAAGCACCCTTGGATAAACATGCTCTTAAGCGCCGTGTCTTCTCTTTTTTTTTTTTTTTTTTTCAAATTAACATTACCCTAAGCAATGCACTAAGCACCTGCGATAAGGGTGCTCTTAACCATCAGAGTTCTAACTAAATTTTTACATAGATTAAACAAGTACATGTTTACACATAATTTTATTTAAATTATTCTGGTTTGGTTCTTTGTTTTACTAATGTTTCACATAGATTAAACTAGTATATGTTTACACATAATTTTATATATATTATTTTGGTTTCTTTGTTTTACTAGAGTTTTAGGATTGAAGTTGTATTTATCAATCATCATGTTTAGTTCATATTGTAACAGAAAAGGATAGGGATATACAATTTCGGAGAAATTCATTAATTTAGAATAAAAGGGGTAAACATTAGTTTTTTTTTTTTTTGTAAGTGAAACAAAAGCAATCTTATACAAACTTCATCCCATAATATCTAGAACCCCTATATTGTATAATAATATATCAAAAAGAGCCCTGATTCCCAGAGATGAGGTCGTATCGTTACCTCTTACATAATCACATACTGTTTTATTCGTTACTATTTGTTTTGTTTGTTTTCTTACAATCCAAGCTGGACAGGCACGTTGGCTTCTTGAATCCAGTTAACTGGAGTCAACCAGTTAGCGACGGTGAAACCTTCAACGTCAGCCGCAGATTTAGCGATCTTAGACCAAGGAACCCTAGCAGCAGTGTTAGCTCCTGGACCACGGTTATTGAACTCAATGTACTTGGCTGTTTTGTGGTTAGATTCCCCTTTCCATTCGGACCATCCTTCTGGTTTAATCACATCACCAATCTCAGTTCCAATAATTACGGTGGTGGAGAACTTCTTCCACGGACGTCCCAAGTACGATTTGGTGGTTAGCTTTTCAGCTTCAAGGTCTTTGTCCGCCATGATACGGCAGTTCTGAAGAACGATACCGACCTTGACCACGTTACCTTTCTCGTTACCGTCGGCTGTAACGTAATGGGCTTGTCCCTGGCTACCCTTTCGGATGAGGATTAGAGAGTTTTGGATCACGGTGGCGCCTTTTCCGAAGATGAAATCGACTGTACCGGATACAACAATGTTCCTGTAGAACTGACGTCCGTTGTTGGCGTAGAGTGTGTCTTGGAAAGCGTCAAATCTGCAGTTGAATATGACCGCACGGTCTCCGTTACAACGGAATGCGACCGCTTGGTGTCCCAATGGACCAGCAGTGTTCTGGAATCCGATCCATTTCGCCATGAATCCCTCAGATTCAACCTCTGCATGCATGCAATTACGTATATTTAGATATCTCAACGTTATCAATAAAATAATAGAGGTTAACTAGTTATAAATGAGAGACTTACGAACGGTGGCACTGAGTGAAGTAGTGGTTTTGCTGAATGCAACACTTTTGTCAAAAGTAATGATGGTTTTTGTAGCACCATCACCAAACATGAAAATGTTGTTCTTCTTCTTAGGGATTCTGACCATTTCCTTGTAGACTCCAGCCTTGATATGGATAATGCAACGTCCAGGGTTTTTCTCCGGGCAAGCGTTGACTGCTTCAGAAATCGTCTTAAAGTTTCCACTTCCGTCCTTAGCCACCACATGAGTCGCCTTGATCTTACCGCCATCACCGGCGCCTTCACCGATACCATCACCACCACGTCCCACCTGAGCCATAAGCTTCCTGTCTTTGCCAGAAAGCCATGTAGGTAGTCCCTTTGCGTCGATGTCTTCAAGAAGGCGACGCCCAGCAGCTCCAACTCCTCCCACATCTTCGGGCTTGACACCCATTTGGGACATGGCGGTGACAACAGAATGGAAGATATCGAGAGCGTTACTGGTCAAAACTTTGGAGTTAGAGATTCCTTCCCCCATTATTTTCCTCAACTCCCCTTCTTCAATGTCGTCAATACAATCGGTTTGGTAATTGTACACTCCGGTTAACCATTGTTTAAGTTGGTCAACCTTACTTCCGCTTTGCTGAAGGTCTTCACCCATTTCTTCAACAATGGTTTCAAGATCCTCAAGAGCGTATGTCAACACTCTCTTGCAGTACTCAAGAACGGCTTTGGTAGTCTCGTTCATGTTTTTCCCTAGGCCTTCTTCGGTTGAAGCCGTGAAGTTTGAGGATTTTGTAATCGCGTCTTTTGTAGCCAACATGAAGGCTTTGATAAGCTTGCTTGGATCATCGCTTTTGACTGGTTCAAGAGTTTTTGCGCATGAGCCTTGGTCTGTGGCTGTCTGACATATTGTCTGAACTGCTTTCTGATGCGAGTTCAGAGTCTTGTCTCCTCCTGCATCACCACCTTTATTAACAAAGGTGACAACTCCTATGGCAACACCCACCACTAAAAGGATGGACGCCACAGATACCACAATTTTTCCAACTGCCATTTTTTTTTGTTTTAATATATTTTTCCCCTTTTATTTATTTTTTGTATTTTTTTCTCTCCCTCCGGGTTTATTCAGGAGGTAGATAGGAGAGGAAAGGGGATTTTTTTATTGAAACAGAGCCCGGTGGATTGTTTTAACGGTGCATTGTGGGGTGATTCTTATACAAGTTGTAGTTTCTAAAATTAGGGCTTGCATTAGCTTTGCATGGATGGAGAAAGGTCACTGAATGGCTACAAATTCTCTAGTCCAATTTTAGTTTTGAGACTAAAAATTAGCCACCACAAGATGATTTGATTCTGTCCTGATCAAGAGCTGTAATTTCGATTACTAGGAATAAAAAATGTATTTTAAGGATGAAAACTTCAGTTTACTATAATCTATTAATTCTGGGATTTAAGAGAACAAAACATTTTCCTGAAAGCATCATCTAGAGCTTGATATCATCCTTTAGGAAGTTTTAAATTAGTTGCACATTTTTAATTTTAGATTAAGAAGTTCATGTGCATTTTATGAGTGAGATTGCTCTAAATACTTTTATAAGGATAATGGGGGTTATTGGTTGAGTTTTCTCTTTTTACTTTAACTTTATTTATTTTTAAATCACTAAATTTTTAAGGATCACGCTTTAGTTTTAATTTTTAACTATAGCATCAAAAAGTAAACAATTTTTTCTTATGTATTTTACCTAAAAAATCTAAAACTTTCTTTAATAGGCTGTACAATCTGTAAAATAAAAAAAAATATTTATAATATCACATAAATTAGATGATCATAATTAAAAACATCTATAAATATTTAATTTAATTTTGGGTGTTTTAAAACTATTGAAATATTTTATCACATTTTAAATAACAGTAAACTTTGATAATTTATAAAAAAATAATATTAATATAAACTATTTAATTTGTAAGAACAATTATTTTGTACATACATCACATATTTATTTTTAAATATCTACATCTTATAATTTACAAATACAACAAATATAACTACAACAAAAGTTTCTTCAAAAAAATCTACAGTAACAGTTTTATATCTACAACCAATTTACCTATAATTAGACTTTTACAACTAATTTTAGAGTCATAGTCAAACCAATCATCACCAATATTTCAGGGTTTTGACGTTATATTGTTAAAAACGAAATAGATGTCTATTGAAGTTGTAAAACTAGCTAAAAGCCAAAACCAACTTTTTAAAAGGACACTCGGATTACTTTTATGTGCTTGCTCTCTCTCTCTCTCTCTCTCTCTCTCTCTCTCTCTCTCTCTCTCTCTCTCTCTCTCTCTCTCTCTCTCTCTCT
>CAKOAT010231044.1:0-11547 GCA_932364175.1 Eruca vesicaria subsp. sativa | reverse complement strand
CCGATATGCTTTCTTCTCTGAGTCTATTCAAACTCTAACGAATACGATGCTTGCTCGATGGTCCAGCGTTCTTTTGAGAGGCGATGAAGCTTTCCATGCGAGTAAGGAGAGATGAGTCGGCGTTTAGAATCGAAGAACTTGTCAGATCTGGTTTTCACCTTTTCAGATATTTGACGAGTGCTTCATGATGACGATGCGTGTACCGGTTTGACAAATTTTGTAGCTCGGATTAACCTTCTAGCGTGGAGGTGAGACATGCAGAGAAGAATTTTACAAGCGGTGGATGAAAGATTGTACCCTGGTTCTTAGGGACATCACGCTCCAAGATACAAGCCGATGGAGTAGTCAACCGGAGGACTGGTTTTGGTCGGAAGCATGGCAGACCTCTACTTCCCTGCACCGGTGTATGGTCTTAAGTCATCCCGGTGGTATGAGTTTTGCACCTTCTGAAGCTATGATATGAGGCACTGGTCATGCTAACTGTTCGCCAGGGTCCATCTTTCAGTCTGGATTTAACTTTCTGGTTTTCTGGCTAAGGATCGAGGCAGTGGAAGAGAATGGGTATGAACCGAGACTGAAATTCACTTTTTTAGGTGTTGAGGCGATTGATATCGAACTGAAGTCAGATTATCATAAGATTAATTGCTTGCTCTCTATATTATAAGTCAGTTTAAGTTTTATTGTCCATTTGTTTGACAATGTTTGCCCATCGTGTGGTCTAATGTAGGGCTCAAGAGACGGTTCATACCGAGTAGTGAGATGTTCTTGTTCTCATAGTGGTGAAAAATACAATATCGGATAGATTCATGTAGTATAATTCTTCTAAGTGTTCCTTGGTGATACTAAATCCCGATATTGTATGTGAGGTGAAAGTCTTGTTAAGTTGTAATGTCATTATCACGAATTAGTGAATGAAAGTTGAAGTTGAGATTAAAAAAAAAAGACTCTCAGATTTTCTTAAGAAATATACTCCTTTTAAAAGGACAAGTAATTGTACATTTGTCACACAAAAAAAAAGAGTTATTGTATATAGTAGTGTCAGTACACTCTTATTTATGCCTAGTATAACGAGCGAGCAGGACACATTTTAAACTTCGCCGTGGTTCTTTTCCTCGTGTATATAAAAGAGAGAGAAAATTAGGAAGAGACATGATGTTACAATTTGTATAAACATATAATTCCATCCAGAACCGGCTCAAAAGTAAATAAACGGACCCTAATTATTTGTATGGATTTATAAAAAAAAAGTATTGTTGTAAGAATACTGAACAAACTAATAATCTGAACCCTAAGATATATATATATATATACTAGGTGATTTTCCCGTGCTCATGCACGGACATAAATATTTATAAAATAAATATATTATAATAATTTATTGATATTTATTTTAAATTTTAAATTGATTTATAATTTGTAGGTATAATTTAGATTAATAATATTATATTAATTTAATTATATATATAATTTTAGATATGTTATATTTTGTCAGTTTTATTGTTTTTACGGTTGATTTATTTATCATTTGGATATATTAGATTCTATCTATTTCTTTGAATTCAACTATAATATTTTTTAGCCTAAATATATTATTTTTTTGATTAATTTTCCTATTTGCATTTATGCTGGTTGTTATCTTAGAAATATAAGTATATCTAGTAAGATTATGTATAACTTAAGATTTTTTTTGTGCTTAGAAAGAAAAAAATAAAAAATAAATTTTCTGATTCTAAATTACATACATAAGTAACTAATACATTTTTGGAAGCTTATGAACACATATCAATATTTACAATATTTAGATTGATTGGATGAAAAACTAAAATTTATTTTAAATAATTTTAAAAATAAGGATTCTGGTTTGCTTAAGTATTTTGATTATGGTTAATTAAGTTCCACAAACACAAAAACATAAAATTAAAAATCAAAACAATTATTCAGAACACGTATAATTTTAACAATTAAAATATATTATATCTACTTCGTTAAATTATATAGTGTTATGATATTTTAAAATAATTATAGTTATTTAATCAAAAAATGATTATTATTAACATTTATTTTTAGTTTTGTTTTTAATATCTGTTAAAATATGCAGTAAAAAATGTTATTGTTTTTGAGAAATTATATTATATAAGTAAAATAGAATTTATATGTCAAAAATACAAATTATAAAAAAAATCAATTAAACATATATCAGTTTATGTTACTTAATTATTTTATGTAATCATCTAATAAAATAGATAGATATATACCAAAAAGAAATTACTATGAATATATATATATATATTATTGTTTAAAATTATTTTTTTAAAGAAAAAAAATATTTCTTTTTCTAATATCAAGATTAGTTGTGTGAAAGTTTTTTATGGAATCACATTATATATAAATATTGTTTTTCATCTAAGAAGATATAGATATGAAGTATTTTATTACTTCAAAAGTATATTTTATGTTATTTAAAATACATTTAAATTAAATATTACTATTTTGTGAACTTTCCTTTTTTTATGAAACCATATTTCTATATACTTATATTTTCGTTTTAAATAGTTTTGTAAACTTTATAAATGTTTCCTTTTTATTTTATATTGTTATTTGGAAAATTTTGAAAATGAAATAATAATCTTTAAATTTATTTTTTAATTCATTAAGGGTATCATAGTAATCAACCATCGTAAAAGTTAACGTGAGCGCGACACATAAGAAAGTGACTTCTCAAATAATATTATAGAGATATTGATCGTTATAGTAACTGAATGATAATATCCCAAAATAAGCTCGATCCTGAGCAAATTCTCTTCAGCATATGGACATGGTCCGGACTGGTTCCATCATCAGTTTCAGTTATGGCTTTGTATGAAAATAATGTAGAAGCCGGAAAACCGGATCGACATAAACGATTAAAAAAGACAGAGTTAAGGAAATAAACGATTAGATAAGACATGGAGGCGAGATAAATCTCTTTCCTCAACTCTTAATATTCGCTCCGTAGTGAGACGAAGTTGTACGAATATTAAGTCTCAGGATACAACCATGGTAAACAAATCACGCTTCACTTGTGAAATGACCTAACAAACTAAAATTTTACGAAGATTCTCTTTAAAAAACTTACGCTGAGAGATTGCTGAATTTTTTCTGTGTAAAAAAACGATCGGAATAAATGAAGAGGAGACGAGTTATTTAAAGAAGAAAGGAGAGATCAAATTCCGCAACTGACGAACCACGTTCCGAAGATCTCTCGGAAATCTCGGGAGTGGAGAGTTAAGAAACTTTCTCTGCTAGATTTTATGTTTGACTTGTTATGATCTTTTGACAAATAAAAAAATTACGTGTTGTTTTAAGACGAATTTCATGTCGTTTTACAAAATCATCATGCCTTTTTTATTTAAAATTTTAAAAATTGGCAAAGCTGGCCAGACACAGACAACGCCCACCGAACGGGTGCGGCGTATGCATGGGAAGTCTTTCTTCTCTTCAAGCCATTTAACCTTTGACATATGAGTGTACATATATATACTACTCATTTTTCTTCCTCTTGGCCATGTGGAACTTTCCCCATTGCCTAATTTCATTTAATTAACATTTCTTTGGGCTTACAACATTTGAAGTCCATGTCATTTATATTCACATTTTAGTTAAAAGCCATTGGACTTTTAGTGATCCAACAAATAATTGTCGAAGTAGTGGCTCCGGTTTTGGTCAAACACCACATTAGAAGTTCCAATTCGTTATTCACTTAGAATTATCAATCCATTATAGCGTTAGCGCGCGTATTAATGTACATACATTATCTAGCTATTTAGTATTATATGGTATTGATCACTGAAGCTAGAAGTTTGATGAATGTTGACATGCAGGTCCCAAAAGCCAAAAGCATAAGCAAATTTATAAAAGCATGGTTTCATGCAAAAAAAATACTATATATAGAGCCCAAACTATGGAGAAACAAATAAACCACATCGTCAAATAATTTTTTTTTATAAATATAATATTTTATTAATATATATCCTTCCGATCATCTCGAAACCCGTCCGTACATGTATAAAACTATACAATACAGTCATACATGACAGAATCATCTATAAAATCATTCACGCTCGCTTTAGGCATTACACGATATTAATTAATAATTACATCTCCATCCTTCAATCAGTAGTAATAAGCCGACAATGGTGGTGGTCGGGGCGAAGTGTCTTCCTCGTTCAACTTCACCTTAATACCAAAAGTCTTGAAAATAGTATTCAAACCATTAAACACATCATAAGAAGCACTGCTTAGCTTCTTCCCAACTCCAATCCCATTCTCCACTTCCTTCAACAAACTCTTATCATCAATATCGTCCAAACAAGTCCAGTGATACCCCATGATCGATATTAACGTCTTCTTACACGTCAAATAGTTATGAGCCAACGTCGTTACATCTTTCCCCGTAGCTTTCCAATACTCGGTGAAATCTTCCAACGCATACTTCAAGTTTTTCTCGCAGCTGCTGATCGCCGCAGCTGCGGTTGCGTTTGATTTATATTTTGGTTCGATCTTGGAGAGGAAAGCCACACTATTTTTCACGGAAGATTCAGCCGCAACCGCTAACGCTCGGATCAGTTCGATGGGGTCATTGGTTGGAACGTGTTTAAGGGTTTTGCAGCATAGACTTGTGTTTGATTGGATAACGGTGCATATTCCCGCGACTGCTTTTGCGTGCGGTGTGAAAAGGTAGTTTGAGCGTTTGGCTGGTGTAGCCGTCGTGGCTGCGATTACGGCTAAGAAGATAAATAATAATAATACCAGTTTGATTGGAGTGTTCATGATTGTGTTTCTGTATGGACGGAGAAAAAAAAGGATTGGAAAGGAACACAACGGATTGGGAAGAAGAAGAAAGCTTAGTTATAGAGATATGCATGTTGTGCATATTTATAGTTCGACTATATTCGGTAGATATTATTAGATTTTTAATTCGTTTTCTAAGTACTTAACGTATGATAACGAGTGATTTGCGGGTTAATTTCAGGCTATACAGTTAACGTCGAGCTAGTATTTTTTTGCTATATTTCAGTTTTACGTTTTAATGCAAGTATGGTTATAAGTGAAGTAGTTTTTCTGTTGAAAAACAATAATTTTATAGGAATTATACCGTTATAATTTTTAGTTTTAAGTTCTTTTCCTGTAGGTTAAAGCTGCTTACCCGAAGAAAGTGTTGAATCTGAGTTTTGTACGGTCGATTGACTAGAAAACTAAACTCGATTTGTGGGTTATTCAAAGGCGTTTTATTAATCAGAGTTGATATCAAGAGGAGATTACAGAAAGATTCGAGAAAAGAACAAAGGTCGGAGCTTTATGAAAGTCCGACCAGATTACAAGGAGGTTCGATTGATCGTAAAACCCTAAACCTTGCCGTCAGAGTTCTTGTAGTAATTTGCGGACCCCCTTCTCTTTGCCCTCTGTTGTCCTTTTATACTTTCGTGCTCATCTCACGTCTCGTTCGCCCTAAAGGTCGTTTGAAAGGCCCGTGAGTCGGTTCCATGCTTGATGGGCTTTGGGCCTGCGTTAATCGTAGAACCGGATTCAATTCGATGGTCGACCGGTTATTGAGGCAAACCGGTCGTCCGACCTTCGGGTTTATTTCCTATTTCGATCGAACTGTCAACGAGTGGGCTGAAGCCTGTTGTTCGATGGGCCTTGTGGAGGAATGTTCAATTCCTCTCCAACAGTAAGTCCCCCCCGAATCCGTTTGCAGGCAATTCGATTTCCTGGAAGCGGGACGAAAGAAATTGGTTTTGAGAATGGCGGGCTTAAGTGACTGCGTTCGCGCGTATCTCCGCTCCGACCGGTCGTCTTTTGTTCTGTTTTCGAGCGAAAGATTCGCCATTTTGATGGGACAGTAACGGGTTTTGAAGCCCATTAGGTTAAATGGCCACTTTGACTCCTTATAAATACAATGTTCTCCTTTCTTCCTTTTACTCTTCTTCCTTCCTCAGGTATCTTTCTTTCTCCCTCACTTCTCTCTTCATTTTTATTTTCCCCCTTTTCCTATAACAGACTTTTGCTCGTCACCGGAATTATCTCGTCCCGATCTGCCGCCTTTGTCTTCGTTGCCGGAACCGGTGGTTATAGTCTGGTCGGCCGATCGATGAGTGCTCCCAAGAGGGCGATGACGGCGGCGGAGAAGGGGAAAGGAGTTCGATTTCCGATGCCGCCGTCCGATCTCAGGCTCCAAAATACGGTCGATGCTCTTCGCGGTACTCCGATTGATGAAGCCGGTCCGGATCTTGGTCGATCCGATGATGTCGGTGGTTTTGCTCGGGAGGATGGAAGCGAGCAGTGGTCGAACGGCGATGCGGGGATCTCCGAGTTTGAGCGTTCGGAGAAAAATACCTCGGGAGTGGGTGAGATCGGGCGATCATCGAGCGGCGTGGATGGAGCCAATCGAGCTCCGACCGCGGTGGGTTACTCCGTGTCAGGAAATCGGGAAAGTGAAGGAGCATCGGGAGGTTCGGAGAGCGATGGTGAGGTAGGGAATGAGAGCGACGAATCCTCCGATAGAGTGGGTGATATCGAGCGGCCTCCGGATGACGCCGGGTTAGGAGGTGGAGGTCGATCGATTCCTTCTTATTACCACAGGGACGGAACATTCGAGCAGCTACCGGATATTCCATTAGGTCAAGTTCGACCATCCAAGATAAAGGGGCAGGATTGGGCTAATGTGTTACCTTCGTGGTGTACCGAAGAAGGGGTAGCTACGTTACTAAGGGCGCGCAGGGCGTATGGCGTTACGTTTATCGTCCCGCGTCCCGACCAGCGTCCGTGGACTCCGCCTGTAGGCTTTCACTGTGTTTACGAGTCTTTTTCGAAAAGGATTCGAAGTTGTGGTTTCCTATTCCTCGTTTGGTTACTGCGTATTGTGCGCGCCGGGACGTTCCGATGTCTCAGTTGATGAATGGGGTGATGCGATTTGCTGTTGCTTTGATGGTGATGGCGGCTGAAGTGGATGTTTCGATGAGTGTTCGGATTTTTGAGGAGCTGACTCAGATACAACCGAAGGCATGCGACTTGTATGCACTGCAGATGCGCGCAGGGTTACATATCTTATCCGGTCATCCTTCAAAGACTAGGCAGCGTTCTTATTTTTACATAAAATCTGACGAGGCTGCTTTCGAGGAGCCTCCGGGGGATCGATTTCGTACTTCGTGGAACTACCACATTGGTAGTTTACCGTTCTTTGCTACTGTTGTTGGGATCTATTATTGACATATGTTCTCTTTTTTTTTTTGTTTTTGACAGTTCCTCATCCCAGCTCTATCGATTATCCCGAGCGATTTTGGGAGGGCGTTACGAAGGTTGCTGCACTTAACCCGAGCGTGTGGGGTGATTTCGATCGGAGGAGGATTCGTCGGCAGCGCGATCGAATTACACAAGGTACTCTATTCTTCTTGTCTCTTCTTTTTCTATCATCTTCATGTTCCCCTCGTTTTTATATTTTGGCCGAGTGCTTCCCTTTGAATTGTCGTGGTGAATGGTCGATCGTTTTGCCCATATATTGCTAGTTTAACTTCGTTTTCTTGTTTTCAGTCGATTGGGCTTCTAATATACCCTGCGAGGACTTCAAAGGCAAGAGACTCCCGCTTCCACTGATGGGAAAAATTCCGCGAGTGTATCCTAACTTCAGTGAGCTTTTGGACTCTCAGCTGGGTGATGAGACTTTCGACCCGGCTGCAGCCTTGGAGATGGAAAACGAGAAGGTTGGAGGTTCACAAAATGAGGGGGACGATCATCCGGTAGGAGATTCGGCGCTAGATGAGGCGACCGATCGTGGTATCGATGCTATTTCGACGAAGAAAAAGAAGAAGAACAGGTCGTTTAAGAGAGCGAAGGCCGATTCTTTGGAGGTAGAGGTTTCCGCGGCCGAAGTTACTCATGAGGGTCCTTCTGGTGATGCTTCCGGAGGGGACCGTGGGGTTACGGAGGTAACAGGTTCTGAGAGTTTACCAAAGGGTTCGATTGGTGAGGATCGCGCTGATCCGCCGGCAGCGAAGAAGAAGAAGAGGCCGATCGATGATCGCCCTAGCGATTCCGGGAGTAAGCGGTTGAGGGATGATGATGGACGATCTGCCCCTCCTCCTAAGGAGATTGCAGTGCCAGTTTCTCGTAACCTTCCTTGGGGTGGATCGGATCCGCCAAGCGGGAAGCCCCCGTTAGCTCAATCAGAGCGTTGGAGCTTTCATCACAAGGAGGATACAGCTTTTGTCAATGATGAAGGGGCATGCGCTGAGTTATCCCGCCACATCAGAGGCGGATCACGCGAAATGCCGGAAGTCGGCGATCTCGCATTCCCGCGGCCGTTTGCTGAGTCGGCCCGCGCGGATGCCATGGTAAATTTTTTTTTATTTTTACTTTCAATCGTTCGCCCTCCTTTTATGTGTTTTGATCGTCCTCCCTTTATATATACTTTTTATGTGATAACCATTGTTGTCTTTGTTTTATAGGCCTCTCCTCGTAAGAACTACCTTGTCCTTGAGTGTGAGCTTGCCATGCGGAAAATGGCCTTGGATCTTAGGAAGGCCGAGGCGACGATCAAAACGCAAAATGCAGAGTTGGAGAAGGCCCGGAAGAGCGCTTTGGAGAGGGCGAAAGAGATGGCTGTGGAGCGAAGTCGGATTCAGCGCGAGCGTAAGCAAGCTATCGAGAGGGCCGGTGGTCTTGAGGAGGATTTGGAGAACGCTCGAACTAAGATTGCGCAACTGGAGCGTGAGAAAATTGAGGAGGCCGAGAAGCATAGGAGATTGGTGGATTTCATGAAGCAGGGTCGCATTCGTGAGGTTACATCCGAGAGAGGCCGTCTCATGACAGCCGTGACTGCGCGTTTTGACAAGTTTCGGAAGTACATGGCCGACCGGGACAAGCTTGAGACGAAGCTCTTTTTCCACGCTCAGGCTTTGGGGACTTTGCAGTCGTTGGATGTGCTAGAGAAATGGGGCCAGCAAATTCCAAAGAGGATGAGGGATACTTTGACGTTTAACGAGAAGAAGTTCAAGCGCGAGGTTGAGGAGGTCGATGTCGAGGAAATCACGGAGCGAGATCTCTCTTTGTCTCCTCCCCGTTCCGGACCATTTCAGGGTCTTGACCAGTTTGGGACGAACTTGGGGTTGGTTGACTCTGCAGCCGCAGTTTCTCTTCGTTCTCCGACGGTCGTCGTTGAGACTGTCACTGCTGCTCCGGGTGCACGCGGTGTCGTTCGTTCGACCGATGCTGATACGGGAGGAGCGCCAAGTGACGCTGCTGGAATTGGCGAGGAGGTCCTAATCGGTGAGAAGGGAGGTGCTGCCAAGGGGGCTGAGGCTTCTGTCGAGCGATCGGGTGCCGATCCGGTTGAGTCAAGTACTTGACTCGTCTGTTGTTGTCGCTTTACTTTCATGTTTCGTTTGTGTTTTTGGTCTTTCGGCCCTTTATTTGATGTCTTTTTCTGGATTTGGTTCCGCTTTGTTGCGGTTTGTTGTTGTTGTCTTTATGCTTCACGTTAAACTTCTCAGACTAAGGTTCTGTAATGTCTTCATTCTCTTTGTGTTTTTCTCTTTTTGTTCTTGAGGATGGTTCATGTAGCATATACGACGTGACGATCGATTGGTATTTGATCGGAAATCGATCGGTCTGTTCTAAGAAGCCTATCGATCGACCGACTACTGTTGGATGCTCCGCGTTACTTCCTTTTTGACTTGAGTGAGGTACCGCGATGACCTTATTCGGCGTCAGATGGACGACCGATCGTCGCTCTTACTCTGACCACCATCAGTTGTCATCGGATGGATGATCGATCGGCCCCCCAAATCTCTTTACTCTTCCCAATACTAGATGGGCGATCGAAAATCAGTCGGTTTTCGTTGAAGGTCGATTTTCAATACTTGGTAATCGATCGGCCAACCGCAAGACCTTGCGACTTCGAGTAATCGTCTTTCGAGGATGGGGAAGCGGCCGTATGCTTTTTGATCAATAACTCGTTAAGGAATTATCGAATCGAGATAATCGTGGCCTGAGTTCGATCGATCGGCCCTTGTTATGGTCCGGACCGAACCGCGATGAGCACGCTTGTTGACGATCAATCCGGTAAAGAGCCCCTTATGCGCGTTTGTCTAATCGACAAAAGGACTTGGGGGTTAAATTTTTGACCGTTGTAGCTGAGTCGGAATGACGCGGAATCATTGACTTAACGTAATAGTGAGAACTTGTGTAAAAGGTTTTCTCGCTGTCGGTCGATTTTTGATTTTTTGTTTGAGTTATGGCTGGACCTCGTGAGAAGCTGCCTACGTACCCTTAAGAGAAGGATCAAGCCATTCGTAGTTCGATTTGGCCGAGTGACAGATCATTTGCCTTTCCGGGAAAAGGGACAAATGTGATATCGGTTACTCGTCCTTTTTTTTTTTTTTTTTTTTTTTTTTTTTTTTAGGGAGTGATGGATTTCGATTTTTCGACGGGTGAGATGATGAAATCGATCGCTCGGCCCCCCCCCCCCTTTTTTTTTCTCGTCAGTTTTGACTTAGGAATAATATTTACGGAGATTCGAAGCATTCCAAGATCGTGGCAATCGCTCTCCGGAGGATGTTTCCAGTCGATAGACCCCGGGTTTAACGACTTCCACTATCTTGTATGGTCCCTCCCAGTTGGCTCCGCGTTTTCCTGCTTTCCATTCCTTAGTGTTTTCGAACACTTTCCTTAGGACGAAATCGTTGAGCTCCAACGGGCGAGCTCGTACTCTCTTGTTGTAGTATGTTTCGGCGAGATGTTGGTAGTTCTGAATGCGCAGGAGAGCCTGATCTCGTCATTCTTCGATCGCGTCAAGGGCGTCGAGCATCATATCTTTGTTGAGATCGACGTTTTGCGGCATCTTTGCTTGGCGTAGACTGGTGACATTGACTTCCGCTGGGGCCATTGCGTCAACTCCGTAAGCTAAGGAAAAGGGCGTTTGACCGGTCGCACTACGTGGAGTCGTTCGGTGTGACCAAAGGACTCCGTCGAGTTCGTCTGCCCAATGTCCTTTCTTGAGATCGAGGCGTTTCTTGATTCCGTCGATGATCGTCTTGTTCGTTGCTTCGGCTTGTCCATTACCCTGTGGATAACGGGGGGTCGATGTGTTAAGGCGGATTGCCCATCTATCGCAGAAGCTGCGAAAGTTGTGCGAAATGAACTGGGAGCCGTTGTCGGTGATTATTTCGTACGGGAGACCATGTCGGCATATGATGTTTTTCCATACAAAGTTTTGAACTTCTTTATCGGTGACGTGGACGAAAGCTTCGGCCTCTACCCACTTGGTGAAATAATCCGTCATGACGAGGACGAATCTACGTTGCCTAGAATTTGGTAAGGGACCAACGATATCCATTCCCCATCGCATAAATGGGTACGGCGCTGCTGTCGTTCGCAACAGCTCGGTGGGCGAATGGATGTTCGAAGCATGTCGTTGACATTGATCGCACTTTCGAGCGTAAGCTTCGCAGTCAGAGACCATGGTTGGCCAGAAATGTCCCAGACCTTTAATCTTGAGGACTAGTCCTCGTC
>CAKOAT010230933.1:41260-60043 GCA_932364175.1 Eruca vesicaria subsp. sativa | reverse complement strand
AATATTCAATAGCCATTGTTCTCTCTCTTGTTTTGAATTTGATTTGCTTGTTCTTGTTACAGGAAGAAGCTGTGCTAGTGGAGATGGAGCAGAGCAAGAAAAAGAATAATAGTAAGAGGGAGAAGGAGATTGATGCAGTTAGTTGACGGCGGCAAAGCAAGCGTTGCTGCAGAGTTAGGGTTTAATTTCTTAGGTTAAGTTGGTTTAGTTTTTTTTTTCTAAACCGGGTTTATGTGTAGACCAGCTTTAGGTTAATTATGGTTTGGTTTAATGTTTGTAATTAGTTTTTGGTTTAATGTATTTTTTTTTAATTATTTGTATGCTGATTTTAATTAATAAATAAAATTTAATCTTTTATGAATTAACTTGAAATTTCATTATTAATTATTTTATTTTAATTAACGATTGTTAATTAATTAAATTTTAATAATTAATTTAATATTTTTAATTATTTTATATTTAATTATAGCATTATATATATGTCATTATAAATTATGTTGTGGCACGTGAAAAAAGCCATAGAAAATCATATAATAGCAAAATTATGGTGTTATTAATACATTTTAATATAGCGTAGCATAAATGCTATAATCTCTTTAGTTTTTATAGCACATGAAAATACGCTACAATAGGTGGGGGGTCTACCATAGCTGCGGCTGTCACGGTGTTCTTCGAAACGCTACGAAAACCCTATAATAGCGTTTTTCGGGTGCTACCAATACCGATATTTCTTGTAGTGCTAGATTAATTGTCTTCTTGAGATCGTTGAGAGCCGAAGCTCTATCCGAGAACAAGGTTTAGAGTTTATAAAAGCTCTGAATATTATTGATAAGATAAGTCGTGCCTTTCACAATACCTAAGGCATCGATATATATAGATAGTTAAACAAAACCTAAAAGATTAAGGAATAGAAGTTTTCCTTATCTTTGACAAATAAAAGGAATAAAGCCATAAAACTTAAGTAATCGTAAAGAAGGAAATAAGACTAAAAGCCAAAGCCAAAACGTAGTAGGATGTATGCTGCATCACTATGACAATGAAGCGCCAACACAAGTGTTAAAAAAAACAATCAGGACCATATTACTATGCCTCCTTGTTTAGTTGATATTGAAAACTACAATTACATAAACTTGTAGGATGGTGTGAATGTGAAAGGATATTTTGCATGGTCGTTGATGGATATCTTCGAGTGGTCGGAAGGATACACTGTCCGGTTCGGGCTAGTGTATGTGGACTATAAGAATGGACGTAAGAGGTATCCCAAGAAATCAGCTAAGTGGTTCAGGAGAATGTTGAAGGGAGAGTATAATAGGACGAAGCAGCAAGTGGCTGTTATGTAATATATCATGAGCCTCTACAGCTTGTTGTCCTCATATCATATGTACCTTTGCGATTTGATGTGCAGAAAATAAGAGTTTTTTTAAAAGATAATAAGAAGTGGCTTTGTTTTGGATGTTACCAAAATTTAATATTGGAAAAACTTTGGTAATCTTGGGCGTTCGTTGAGATTCAAAACATTTTTGAAAATCATTGTTATTTGTCTCTAAAATTATGAATCTCTTATGCTTCCTTGTAGAGTATTATGAACCAATCTAGGATCGGAAGACTCGAGATGTAATCGCGAAGAAGTACACAAGTCTTTTTTACGAGTTCCCCAACTTAATAAGCAGCTTCTTCGCAATCCACTATGATGATGATAGTATCAACGAGAGAGAGAGAGAGAGTCAAAGACTTCTTCAGACAGAATACCAAAGAACCAAGCCATAATCTTCTGATCATTATGAACCCAAACGTTGATAGATAGTATCTCGTTTAACTTTTTTATTTCTTTTCTTTCTCTCTCGCTACAGAATCTTCGAAAATAGGCCGGGCTCAACCAAAAACTCAAAGCCCACATTGAAGACCATCATCTTCCACCCAAAAACGAAAAACCATTGTCACTCGATCACGCAACTACAAGCCGTAAACCGAATACTAAACAAATGCTGAGCCTGAGATTAAACCGAGAGTCAATAAAAGTTCTATTACACATGCGGCCGGATGTGACTAAGATTTTGGAGTCACTGATTCCTAAAAATAAGTGATCATGGGGGTCCGTTACGGAAGGATATGCATTCTTCCTTACTAGGATATGGATTCTGTTAAAAGAGGAAACTTGTTCTTGAAAATTTCAACCAAAAAAACTTAATAATGGGCATATATACAGTAAAAAAAAAAAACTAAATCACTGTCGGCAGATTTTGTGCTTTTACATAAAAGTTAGTAAATATTTTCTCCACAATAAACACAACATTGCTCAATTCCCCATCCTCTCATTCTAACTCTAGTGGATAATCTGTCTAGTTTAAACGCTAGCCAAACCATGATAGATTGTCGAGGAATGGCCTGAGGGAACCACACAAGTCTGTACCATAGGAGCTTGGCTTTCTTAATTCGCAAGTAATCTGATTATTAACCAAAACAAATTAAAGTAGGAATGATTGGTTTGATTAATCAGACAATTTCAGCGTACAAATGTGTAATTAATTAGTTAGGTTTTATTGTTTGTGTTTGTGCGTCTGCTTGACTTTTTTTTTTTGAAAAAAGGCTTGCATAACTAAAATAGTAGAACAATATGGTTTTACCACCATATAATTTTATAATGTTGCTAAAGAAGGAGAAATCTACTATAGAGAAGATTTTAGTAACACAAAGAGCAAGAGAAACCTCTCTAAAATCCTTGTTTCGCGCTTGACGTATGCATGCAAATTGTTTAATTGTTTGACTGTTTCTACTCTAAGACGTGGAATATATGATAATTAGCTAAACATGAGAACAGCTACAAACATCCGCGTCCATTTTTAGTAGTTGTTCTCATCTCGTTATTGATAACTGGACATGTCATAGTACTTTGTTTTATTTTCTTTCTAGACATGAATCATCTTTTCTTAAGGAAAGTAACTTACGGTTTCGTGAAAGAGGGGTCTCTATCCAATTATAAAAAAAAAAACAAAAAACAAAAAACAAAAATTCTACAACAATCATGATATTTTTTGGATAAAAAGTGTTATTAGTTTTTTTTTTTTTTTTTGGGTAAAAAGTGTTATTAGTTTTCTGCAATGTTTCTTGATCTTTTGTTGTTAGTGTTGTTTGGACGTTTGATGCATTTGTTTTGTACTTTGTTTTGGGTGTTTTATGCACCTGGTGTCTAATAAATACATCAAATGCCGATAAAAATCATCATGTGAAAAAATGATCCTACCGCAGTTAAATAAACACATATAATATAAGTTTGTAAAAATATGAAAGATAAAACATAGATAATATAATTTTAAACGCTTTAACATGTTTTCATTAATTTTACTTTTCTATTTACAAATCTTCTTAATAGTTTTGAATATCTAATTTATTACTTCAGTTTTTCCAAACGTTTAGGATAACTATTCCAAAATAAATAAGAAAAAAAATATCTTTGTATAAGCCCATCTCCTTATGTTGGAAATTTAGTTGCTCATATACAAATATATATTTTCCTAAAAAGCAAAACATGTCATTGCCAGTTACTTGTTCTCATCCCCTTCTATTGGAATGTGATAAGGACTATTGCTCATCTCTATTTTTTGGAACATTATAATTTATCTTGTCTGATAATTCTCAAAGACAACTATTCTCCATATATTATATTCCCATAGTGAGACAATAACAAAGGGAATTCACTTTGTTGCTGTTTTCATTTCATTACACCATATATTCTCAAGTATGCATCTGTAGTTAAATATCTAAAGGTCCAATATCAAATTAAGATACTAGAATTTGTAAGAAATTTTTTTAAAAATACATTAAGGTCTATTAATTCTATGTTTTAATTACACCCAATAAAAATTATAAATGTTTTAACAAATATCTTATCGCACCGGCCGGATCCAATAGACTAGTGGCCTACGCCCATCCGTAACTTTTTGCACCAATGGAGTTGGATTCCCTTTTCTCCCGATGAGTGTGATCCAATAGGCTAGTAACAAATGAAAACAAAATGATACAAAAATACATTGCTTTTGGATGAAGATGACACGTACATTTACCAAACATGAAAAATCATTTATGGAAAAAAAAAATTTGGGCCAATATTTTTTCCTACTAAATCTTTGGATGTTAATATATATTATAGACATGAATCAACAATATTAAAAGTTTCATGGAATAGTGTCTTCCTGTATATATACATCCATTAAAATTGGAATATTTAATTAAAAGATATGATTTGGCCAGTTATATATTACAAGATAAGAATAACACGACTTCTTTATCACAAAAGGAAAAAAATAACAAATTCAAGAAAACTTGCAAGCGCGTGACGGTGTGTTGAACATTACACGTGAAATGTGGTAAGCGTACATTACATGCAGCCTGCGCAGGATATGTTAACAGTGAACGAAGCCACGATTTTGAACACATTCAACACCAACACTATTTACACATACGGACAGTAATCATGAAATTCTTCGGTCAAAACAATGGTGAACGTGAGCAGTGATCATGGGCACATTAAGAGATGACGTTGGACAAAAAGGTTCCTGACGTTTGGTTGGTAGTAATCCTTAAGATAGTAAAAACTAAGAATCCAAAATGGAATTCGTGACCTATTGTACATAATAGTCCTAAACTAGAAAGAAATATCCGGGAATATATATTATAAAAGTACTATAAGTTATCTTTCCATCTATATTTGATATATGTCTAAATATTGCCACGTAGATGACGTCTATAACTGGATGGGGAAAAAATCTATATAAAGAGAAGATAGAGTAAATCTCTATTCAATATTACACTCTGAAATCTCAGAAACACATAAGAAAAAATAGAGAGAGAGAAGGGGGAAAAAAAATGGCTAGGGGATATCGTTTCTTCATCATCCTTTCGATAATCTCATTGTTTGCAAAGATAACCGATTCTCGAATATTAGATCGACATAGTTTTCCTGATGGTTTTATTTTTGGAACAGCTGCCTCTGCATATCAGGTGATTTAATGTATTAGAAGAGTTCTCCTGTATGTTCGCAGCTAATTAACTTCTGTCGCTATAGTGATTTCATCTTTCATTCTACATTGGTTCTTGCGGTATTATCTATCATAGTCTTTATGTTATAGCAAAGTAATATGGACAAAGATTGATACGTGTAGGCTAGTGGGTGGGCACTCTGATGCTCATCATAAAGAACCCTACATATTTAATGGCTTGTTAAGTTTTTTTTGTGTCCACTTTGGTTATAACAAATTATGTTACTGGTTATATATGTCATCCTAAAATAGCTTTTCGATGAAAATAATTGTTTTTTTGTTTATATTCATGCAGTACGAAGGAGCAACAGATGAAGGTGGCAAGTCTCCAGCTATATGGGACCACTTCAGCCGCACTTACCCAGGTTTGTCGGAAAAAAATATAGCTAACCTTACGAACGAACCGAATTTGGTTTAAACACACTCATTACGAACAAGACCATATCTCTTAGTTAATTATCTGTTACTTAAGCTAATGACTTTTACTGCAGAAAGGACGAAGATGCATAATGCAGATGTAGCTATTGATTTTTATCACCGTTATAAGGTACTATCTCTAATCAATATCATCTTTTCTGTATACTATAACAGTCAATCTTGTGATCAAAAACTAAATCAAACTATCAGATTCATATCATGTGAATTAAAAAAAAATTGTACATGTCTTACTAGAAATAAGATCGATTGTATATATATTATGATAAGGCATATCTAGTTGTTTAGATAGATCTTAACATCTTACATTTAGAATTCATATGTATTTCCTAAACTTGTATGATAAGGACATGTAACATGCTTGGTTGATTGAATAATAATGACGTAATTCCAGTAATATGTATTTTCTAAAGTTTGAAATTACCAGTCAAATGAAATTAACTTTCAAGATAAGTCAATTTACTTTTCTCAAAAGTTGGTACGTTGTACCTAGACTATAGTTATCGTTTTGATTTGGTTGATTAAATATAATCTTTATATGACACACAAACAAACAAAAACAGGATGACATCAAATTGATGAAGGAGCTAAACATGGACGCTTTTAGATATTCAATCTCGTGGGCCAGATTAATTCCAAGTAAGCTTTATATGTATTTTGTTGATGATTATACTATTCTTTACAGAAAATAATTATAATCTTGTATCAATTATATCAGTTAATTTCTGTGGTAAATTTTCAATTATCTACAGGTGGAAAGCTAAAGGATGGAGTCAACAAAGAAGGTGTACAATTCTACAAGGATCTTATTGACGAACTTGTTGCTAATGGTAAGAACAATATTTACTAGTTAAGTTGTTAAACATGTGATTATAGCTTAAAATAATAAAAAATCGTATATAAAAGAATCTTATATATATTAATAAATATGCAGACATACAACCATCAATGACACTATATCATTGGGACCATCCACAATCTCTGGAGGACGAATATGGTGGCTTTTTAAGCCCTAAAATTGTGTAAGCCTGATTAGAATATGTCCTATATTTCAAAACATATATTACTTTCTTTATTATTGTAAATAGGATTGATTTAGTGTTTTTTTTATGAACAGAGAAGATTTTCGAGATTTCGCAAGAATATGTTTTGAAGAGTTTGGAGATAAAGTAAAGATGTGGACAACGATCAATGAACCATACATCATGACTATTGCGGGTTACGACCAAGGTAACAAGGCGGCTGGACGATGCTCAAAATGGGTAAACGAAAAGTGCCATGCGGGTGATTCGAGTACTGAACCTTACATTGTCTCGCATAACGTTCTTCTTGCTCATGCTGCTGCGGTAGACGAGTTCAGAAAGTCTAAAAAAATATCGCATGATAGCCAAATAGGGATAGTTTTATCACCAAGATGGTTCGAGCCTTATCATTCAGACTCTACTGAAGATAAAGAAGCAGCTGAACGAGCTCTTGCTTATGAAATTGGATGGTAAGTTTTTTTTTTCTAAACACATCAGTCTTTGATTATTCTGATAAAATTCATCATATAATCTTGATTTGGATTGTATCTGTAAACAGGCATCTTGACCCAGTGATTCACGGAGATTATCCAGAGATAGTAAAAAAGTATGGGGGAAATAAGTTACCTTCATTTACTGAAGAACAATCTAATATGTTAAAGAACTCATCAGATTTTGTCGGAGTAAACTACTATACAGCACGCTTCGCTACTCATATTCCTGAGATCAACCCAGCAAAGCCTCGGTTCAAGACTGATCATCACGTCGAATGGAAAGGTATGTATTTTTATGCTAATTATTTACATATAAAATTATGATCCATGCCAATTTCAATATATATATATATATATATATACACATATATATAATTAGTTTATAAACTAAACAATGTTTATGAAATTATTTGAAACAGTGACTAACCACAGTGGCCACATTATCGGACACGGGGTACGTGCTTGCGCATACTTCTTTTAAATAAAATATCATCCTATGGTTTTAATATCTGTATTATTTTGTTCAGGATGAAAGGGGTTTAATATTGTCACATCCCGAAGGCTTGCGTAAAATTCTAAACTATATCAAAGATAGATACAATAACATCCCGGTCTACATCAAAGAGAATGGTTAGCAAACTTCTACTTTTTATTATGTCAACTGGAGATTCCCAAACTTATAACTTATATCTGCTAACTAGAATATTCTGGACTGTATAAAACGTAAATAGTTATTTTCAGTATTGGGTTTAAGTTTTTTTTTTTCAATTTTAGACTTAAACTCATATAAGTTATTTTGAGTATGAATTGCAGGAATCAACGATAACGACGATGGTACAAAACCAAGAGAAGAGATTCTTAAGGACACGTTTAGGATTGAGTACCATGACACACATATCCAACAACTTCACAAAGCTATAGTGTTAGTTCTTGATCTTTCTAATAATCTATATATACATCAGATTGATTATTCTTTTATTAATAAAGTTGTATGTGGTTGATTATAGTGAAGATGGGTGTGACGTAAGAGGATATTATGCATGGTCAATGATGGACAACTTTGAATGGGAACATGGGTACACTGCTAGATTTGGTCTTTACTATGTTGACTTTGTCAACGGTCTCAAACGTTATCCAAAAGATTCAGTTAAATGGTTTAAGCGATTCCTCAAGAGATCAATCGGAGAAACTAAAGAAGAGGAAGTGAAGGAGATGTCACGTGCGGATATGAATGAGACTCTCTATGAGCAAGTAGATTTTGATGAATACTCAGGATTTGTTGCATCTTTCATGGCGACGAACCAATCGAAGAGAGAACAAGAGAAAAATCGCTGCTCTTCTGATTTATTTTATAGCAGTTTTGGTGTTTTGAAGGAAATAGAAGATTCATCATCGTTTTACCGATTGTAAAATATTTATGGTTAAATATGTATTTGCTTATAAGTTAGAACTTCATGTTATGTATGAAAAAAGTTCCTGACTGTTATGTATGAATATTATCTCTTAGAAATAAATGAGCATAAGTTTTTTTCCTGGAAAAATGTGTACCAAATTTTTGATAATTACTTTTTTTACTCCTTTGGTGTTATTTTATATGTTGTAAATTTTCTTGTCATATTGTATAATGTAAGAAGTTAACTATATTACTGCTTTTTATTTTAGGTTGGTTGTCTTCGTTATAATTGTGGACGTTAGGGCATCCACATCAATGAACCCCCTCTTGGGGTTCATTGAATCATTTTTTTATTATTAAAAATTTTATGTTTTCTTTTTGATTTTTTTTTTTTTTTAAAAAAAACAAAAAAAAAATCTTGACTAATCCCGAGCCGCCACGTGTTGAACCTCAGGAGAGAGGGGTTCACCGCAGTGAACTTTAGGAGAGAGGGGTTCATGGGTTTCTCTTATTTTATTATTTTTTTTTCTTGATTTCCGTGTGAACTCCCCCCTATGAACCTTCAATGGGGGTGCTCTTAGATAAACAAAAACTTGAGTGCATTTTTATACAAATAACTGAACACACTTATCTGCTAATAAATAACTAGGTACAAATATTTATGATTACAATTATTAGTAAAATGTAAAAATTACTTTGTAAAAACAATATTATTAAAATTTACAAAATTTGATTTTTGTTTATATATCTTCTTACTGAATATAAAGTTAATATTATTAACTGAAATTTCGTTTTAAATTTAAATTATTTAATAAATTATATATAAAAGTTTATTAAGAGTAACATTGATATTAACCGCTCTAACTTTTAAGGTGAGAGCTCCGATAAATCATTTCGTAAATAATAATATAGATAAATACACATATAATAATGATCTTCAAATCCTATATATAATAAATAGTTCAATCACTAAAACACCATATATTTTGATTATGTTTGTCATATTTTTTTTTTGTTATTTCTTGTAGCTAACAAGTTGTTATCATAGCACCACAACTCTGTTTTTTTTTTTATTAACAAGGAAGTATTCTAAACCTATCGAAAAGTCCAGACTAATCAGCTCACGGATATCTCTTTCTGTTTTTATCACAACTTCAACTTGATCCTATAAAAAAACGTTGGATCCTTTCTCACAAATGTCAAGTTGTGGCTTTCTTAATCACAAGATCAAAGTCAAAGACGACACAAGCAGTCAGAAGAACTTGTGTACGGTATAGGTGTACCTTTCTTCTCTTTTTACTTTTGTCAACAAAACTTATCCTTGTTCAAAACGCTGGACCAAACTCAAAGATGACATCAATCGGTCCAAGGGAAACGACAATATTTGCAGCAGGAAGAAGCAAGTAGAATCTATGTGGCTTTTGTCGCTGTCGCTTCAATTTTGGAGGCAAGCAAATTCGTCCTCGACCGTGACTATGTGTCGTCTCTATCTCTCTCTACTAGTTGTCAAAAACCTAACGGTTTAAACAATATGCTTTCATGCAGCATAATTGGAAGGTTATCATAAGTGAATATATCTCATTAAAAACTATATATATATATTAGGTAATAATCCCCGTTTTGCGCGGAATATGATTATTAGTTTCGTTAATGTTTTAATAAAGAGATATTAAATCTGCTTAATTTGGATATTGTTTTGATTTTAGATTTTTCATTTTTTTCTTTTTAATCTCCTAAAATATAAAATCCTTTTAAATCAATGTTTATTTTGGTGTATTTGGGATAAAATGTTTGATGTATTTTGGTTTTTCCGGTGATAACCAAAAATTATTATTATTTATTTGGATTTCATGTTATATGAATTTTAGATAGTTCTAATGTCAAACTAATGATTTGATATTATAGTTTATAAATAGATGATAGTTAAAGATAACGAAAATAAAATTATTAAGACAAATTATTTCACTACAATTTGGTCGATAGTGAAAAAAATATTAAGAAAAAACTATTTTAGCTTCTAAAATAACTAGATACTTAGTTATGGTGAATATTTAGTTATATATGTGCTCATGTCAATGTGCACGTACATATGTAAAAAATATATAGAAATGGTTGATAAATATATAAAGATACTGAAAGTTATTATTAAATGGTATTTTTTTGTTCAAACATAAAAAATAAAATTCTTAAAATAGAATTATTTATAAATAAAATAGGCCTATACACTAGTAAAGTTTTTTCATATAAATAAAATCAAATTGTATCCGTAAATAGGGGTGGGCATGAATCATATATCCGGGTATTTGGAGGTATTCGTGTCGATTCTCGATCCATATCCACCTAGATAGTCGGTGTCTCGGATATCCGGAAAATTTTAGAATTTTAATGGATATCCGATTTGATATGTACCTAAATATAATCTATTAAATTAAACTAAAATATAAAAAAATAATACAAAATAATAATACTGTATTGTAAAATAAAATTATTTAAAAAATGTTAAACTCTAATACCTAATATAATAAATTTAATACATAACAATATTGTAAACTTATATAAATTATATTATATATATAATTCTTTACATATATGTATATATGTGATCATCAGATATTCATTCCTAAAAATAGTAATATTTGTGATTCTCTCACTACAAGAAACATTTTTTTTACTAGGGCTATATTCGTGGTTAATTCGTCGTAATATGACCATTACGACGAATTAATAAGGTAACACGTTTCGTTGTTAATCGCCCGTTGTAATTGACTTTTCGTCTTAAAGTCCACGTTCTGTTACGAGGAACAAGGGTCATTGTAAAAGACAAGTAGAAAGGTTTGTCGTAGCCTCAATGTTAACTTCCCTCATAAACTCCTCGTTCTATTTCCACGTAATTGCCTCGTAAATGTTCGATGTCAACTCCATGTAAATATTCGAGGAGATTACTAGTAGTACATGTAAAGTCGAAGTAAATATTACAACGAACGTACTTGTAATTCGATGTTAACTCGTGGTAAAATTTACGAGGAATTTACTTGGATGTATATATAATTTATAATTTTAAAAAGTTTTATATATTTTTATTTATTAAATCCGTAATTTAAAATATAAAACCAAAAATTTTAAAATCAAAATTGTTTAAAAAACATTATATAAAAAGTCATAAAATAATATATAAATTTATAATACAAAAGCAAACAAAATAAAAAAACTACGGCATGTTGTTGCGGAGGTACTCGTCGGGGCGGGTGAGTTCCGGGCCGGGTCGACCGGTTGACTCGGGAGGATGTTGCTGCATTCCGAGAGCCGCTCGTCTTTCATTTAGCGCTTTCTGCATAACCAGGTTATCGGTCGCCATGATGTCCAACAAATCCTCAAGTGAGTCCAAATGCTACTGCTGGGAGTCCATGCGAGACCGCATCTGAGAAGTTTCCTTATCCCGTCTCAAAGTGTATGAAGAAGTTGCCCTTGGAACTTTGTTAACGGAGCCTATTCCCACCGTCCGTCCCTTCTTTCTAGGAGCCACCTTGTTTAAAAAAAATTATATAATACATTAATATTGAAATATTAATTTATATAATAGAATTAATATAAAAAATTAAAATTTATTCAAAAATTTTACCTCCTCGAGAATCCGGTCGACTTCTTCTGTAGTCAATGTGACGGGTGACCCATCGGAAGCCTGTTGGATTAGTTGTGTATGCCGCTTCTCAACCAGAGAAACCACATCATTATAGAGTTTCTCGGAACGTGGATCCACAAAAACTCCATTTGGTGTGGCGTGAGTCATCCTGAATAGCTCAGTCAGAGATGGCATGACTCCGGTCTTCTCGGCGTACAAACAAAATAAAAGAGTTAATTTTGTTTAATTACTTAATTAATAAATAAAATAAAAAAAATTAAATATTAAAAATTAAACTTACAACATCTAGACGAATCCTAGCGTGAGGCTTTTGGCCGGTTCTATGAAGCATGGGTTCATTGCCGTGCTTATCCTTCGTTCTTCGGGAAGAAGAGCACGAGTTGGAATTTTTGACGGAGGCAGGTAAGCTCCAATAGCGGATGAGACCATTCCATACAAAGTTTGAGATCTCCTTGGGCTTCCCATCATAACTGGAGAGTTCCTATTTGTCCTTCCAATCCGAGACGGTGTTGCTACAAAAGCCCCCTTCACCTTCTCGTTGATCAATAATGGCCAATGCCACTTTTGCTGAAACCAAAAAAAGATAATTTTTAAAATATTAAAAAATATATAAAATTAAATATTAAATATTATAAAAATATTTACCACAAACATTTTAAACCAAGTTATCTTCACGTGGTCTGGAGTCATACTCCAATTCGGATGAGCCTCGAGAAAATACCCCTTCATCGTGTCTGAAACACTCCGGCTAATGCGGTTGTTTACTCCAAACCTGAAAAATAATATAAACTTTGTTTGAACAAAAAATAATAATTCAACAAAAAAAACTTACCAATAAGTACCCCGCCGACGATCGGGGTCCAGAGTATCTAAACCTTCTCGCCCCGGTTGGGCAAGAAGATCCTCCACAGTATAGGCAGCATATGGTGCACTCGGAGGTACCTGCAAATCTAGATGAACCTGATCACCACCTACGGGTGTGGGAGCTGCTCGCATCGTAAAATTATTTTTCATGGAACAATCATAGGTCCTCACCCTTTCTGACCACAAGTCCTTCAGCTCTTGTATCAATGGTTGAGGAAAAACATTCTTGTCCTTCAGCTTTTTGACCGCTTTGGATGCTTCGGACCAGGGATTAATATGGTCAAGAATAGAAATTCTTGTTCTATGCATATCTCCGGAGGCAGGTTGTACGGCGTAAGAATGACCGGCCACAAAGAGTATTGTCTCTCAGACATTCCAAATGGACTAAATCCGTCCGTGCATAATCCAAGATAGACATTTCTAATATTTCTTGGGAAATCTGGGTGTACCTTGTTGAAATGTTTCCAAGCTCTTGCATCTGGTGGATGAGCAATCTCGCCATCCCGCTGGACATGTCAGCATGCCACCTCATCGCTGCAGCAGTCCTCTCAGATTGATATAATCTTTTCAGCCTATTTGTAATTGGTAAGTACCACATCCTTTGGTACAGTACCCTATTCCTTCCACGTCCTTGCGGTTTGAATCGTGGCTTCTTGCAGAATCGACACTCTTCTAGCTTCTCATCATCTCTCCAGTAGATCATGTAGTTGTCGATGCAAACATCTATCATCTCCGATGGCAACCCAAGACTATAAACCAATTTCTGACTCTCGTAATAAGATTCAGCTGGCACGTTGTCTTCTGGCAAATACTCTTTAAACAACTCGGCCCATGCATTCATACAGTTCTCAGGTAAATTATGATCCTTTTTAATATTCATCATCCTAGCTGCTAGAGATAATTTAGAGTGACATTCTCTACAACCATTGTAGATTGGTTGATTTGCAGCATCTAGTATTTCATAAAACCTTTTTGCATCCAAATTAGGTTCTTCAACATTTCCAGTTTCATCTGCTATTGTTGTAGTAGTTTCTAAAAATGCATCAGTAATCATGTCATGAATCCTATCATGATCTACCATCTGTTCAGCACCCTGATTATATTCGCTATGCAAATGATTTGGTTCGCCATTATTACTGACATTCTGAAAATTACTATTACTACTACTAGCTTCATCTCCATAACCCTCTCAATGTTGAAACCAAATAAAATACTGTGGTGTAAAACCTCGGTGTACTAAATGTTTCCACACAGTTTCAGTACGGGCAAATTTTGAATTTTTGCATTTCTGACAAGGATAGAACATCTTACCACTTTCCTGCGTGAGCGGTGTAAAGGCTGCGTGGTTCATGAACGTCTCTAGCCCGCTAAGAAATGCATTCGTCACTCTACCGTCAGAATCTTTATGCATATACATCCAACTCGGCAATTCGAAAATATTTCTTCCATCAGACATTTTTTGAGTTATTTTTTTTGTGTGGTGGTATGAAATGAGAAATGCTCATACTTATAGAAAACCCACGAATATTGGTAGGTGAAAGTTTACAACGTATTTACAAGGAATATATTTACTATGATATTACATGTCTAAAACATATAGGTTACAACGATTTAAGTTACACATTAAAGTTGTGTTCACCTATCAATTTTCATCGCAAAGCACTTGTAACTTTACGATGACTTTACAATGAAGTTGAAAAAAAAAAATTTGGATAAATTTTTTTCTGGATTACTTCCACAAAATTAAGGGAGCTCACGGTCATCAGAACGGCCTTATCAACTCCTCATAGCTATTCATCGACTTCTTGAGGAAAAGCTATGAGGAGTTGATTAGAACTGTTCTGCTGACTGTCCACGCCTTTTAATTTCTTGGAAAATCGATACATAAGTCATCAGATTTTTTTTTTCTTTCATTTTTTTATGTTTTTGTTTGTGGTGTTGTTAGGATTGATTAGGAATGACATACATATAGGAAATGTTTGAGCTTGGTTGGTAAAGATTTAACAATGAATTTACAAGGAAACAATTTACTTGGATTTTACAAGTCCTTTGCACATGCTTTACAACCATGTTACAGCGAAAGTAGTAACTTAAGAACACGTTTTTGTTTACTATAAACGGTTAAACGTTCCTCGTAATGTGGTTGTAATTTTACTTCTGCTTTACGACGGAACTTATTTTTCCTAGTACACTCGTCGTAAAATAACTTGTCAGTTACGACAAATGGCTTTCATTGTAACGTTACTAGTTTTTTACGACGAATTTAAATTTCCTCGTAACCTAGTAGTTAAGTACTCATAAAATTACGAGGAAATATTTTTGTCGTAATTCTTCCCGTTAAAGGTGTGTTTTTCTTGTAGTGTCTTTGTTGTTCACGGATATTGCATTTTAGTATTTGATTTGTTTCTAGAGTTAAGAATATCCCGTTTTTTCGGTTCGGATTAAAATGGAAACCAAATCGAATAAACAATTATAGATATTTTGTCCAGCTCTATTTATAATCAATAAAAATAATATATATATATATATATATATATAATTATGCATTTTGATTCGAACCTAAAAATCTGGATAATGTGATTTTTATTAAAACCTTACCTGTGAGTTTTATATCCGAAAAACCGGAAAATTCATAATGTGAATGGATTTATGTAGAGTTTGGCTGAGAGACATGACACATCAGTGTTCTCATTCTCAAATCATCGTGAAGCTGACATGTGTCCCTTAGAGTGTGAACACATTTATTACAATGCTTCTCATAACAGATATATATATATATATATATATATAGATATAAAAGATATTTAAGAATGCTGAAAACTCTATTCAAAAGTATCTCAAATATACCAGAATCACTGCAGTTATTTGGCGTAACCGATATAGACCTATAGTTTTATGGGAAAATTGTCATTTAAATCCCGAACTTTCAAATTTGGTTGAAAAAAAGCATGAACTTTCTCTTGGACCATTTAAAGCACCAACTTAGTTTGAATAGCCATTTTAAACTTCAATTTAATTTGACGAAACCAAATCGAACACGACGTTAACTCGGGTAACGGATTGATTAGACGGAGTTAATCACCGTCTCTATTTCCGTTAAGTCATCTAAACGACGTCGTTTTAAAATTTTTGAAAAATTGCACCCGGAGGGAATCGAACTTGAGTCCCAAAGCAAACTCACTCCAAGACTAAATCACTAGGCCACTTGCGCTTATTGTAACTTAAATGAATACTAATAGATTTATTATGAACCATCCAAATCATTTTCCCACCCTAAATCCCTAAATATTAAAACTTATAAATAACTTAATAATTAAAAAATCGCAAATATTAGTAAAAATATTAAAACTTATAATAATTATTAAGTTAATTAATAATAAATATTAAAAATATTAAATAAAATTTTTTTAATCATTAAGTATTATTGAATATTCAAATTTTCATTCTTATACTTAATAATTAATTATTCAATAATACTTAATGATGAAAAAAAATTTATTTTAATACTTCTTAATTATTGAGTATTATTAAATAATTAATTATTAAGTATAAGAATGAAAATTTGAATATTCAATAATACTTAATGATTAAAAATTTGTTATTTAATATTTTTAATACTTCTTATAAATAACTTAATAATTATTAAAATTTAAAATATTTTTACTAATATTTACGATTTTTTAATTATTAAGTTATTTATAATTTTTAATATTTAGGGATTTAGGGTGGGAGAAAATGATTTAGATGGTTCATAATAAATCTATTAGTATTCATTTAAGTTACAAAAGCGCAAGTGGTCTAGTGGTTTTGTCTTGGAGTGAGTTTGCCTTTGGGTCTCGGGTTTGATTCCATCCGGTTGCATATATTTAAAATTTTTAAAACGACGTCGTTTAGACAACTTAACGGAAATTAGGGACGGTGATTAACTCCGTCTAATCGATCTGTTACCCGAGTTAACGTCGTGTTTCATTTGGTTTAGTCAAACTAAATTGAGGTTTAAAATGGCTATTCAAATTAAGTTAGTGCTTTAAATGGTCCAAGAGAAAGTCTATGCTTTTTTCAACCAAATTTGAAAGTTCGGGATTTAAATGACAATTTTCCCATAGTTTTATCCATGGAAATTAATAACCAATGATGGTAGATGTTGTAAATCAATAAACCGGGTTCGTTAAGTTACGACCGGCTGCTAGAGAATTTGTCTCTTCGTATAATTAGGGGTATGTCCGCGCTAAGCGTGGGATATTGGTAGCGATAGTTTTTGTGTTATATGTAAAAGGATTAATAATCGCAAGAGGTGTGGTTGACTGAGGAGTGATCTCCACTAAGGATGAACGTTTTGAAAGCTTGTAACTTCAAAGACTTTTTATAGTCAATCAATACTCCTTTCTTTCTTAATCTTTTTAGAGCAAGTCCACCAATGAACTCCCCCTTGGGGTTCATAAGTATTTTTTATTATATTTCTGGTGGGTCCAGGAATAGTGTTGAACCCGGGTGAAAAGTGTACCTCCATCAGTAAACTCGAGATTGGGATTCTTAGGATTAAAATAATATATATTTTTAGAAAATATTTTTTTTTTTTTAAAGTTAATATTCAATGAACATGAAATTGATAATGTAATTTTTTAAAGAAGTCATGAACATGAAATTGATAATTTTTTATTTTTAATAAAACAAGTTTTATTCAATACATTGATAAGATACATTGATAAGTCATGAACATACAAATATTATTAATGTTGATTACCAAACTTTTGCCAAATATTTTCAACCAAATCAGCTTTCAAACGAGCATGTATCTGTGAATCTCGAATTTGATTGCGAACACCGTGCATATTACCGGCATGTATAGNCGTCCTCTACTATCATATTGTGCAGTATGACACAAGTTCTCATAATCCTTCCAATTTTATTTATGTCCCATAGTAGAGCTGGGTTTTTAACGATTGCAAACCTTGATTGCAATACTCCAAAAGCCCGTTCGACATCTTTTCTCGTGGATTCTTGACGCTGAGCAAATAGCTCTGCTTTAAGACCTTGAGGAAGTGAGATAGATTGGATAAACGTTGCCCATTTCGGATAAATACCATCGGTGAGGTAGTACGCCATACGATAGTTGTGGTTGTTGACCTTGAAATTAACTTTAGGAGCTCGACCTTGTATAATGTCATCGAAAACTGGTGACCTATCAAGAACATTAATATCGTTGAGGGTACCTGGTAATCCGAAAAATGAGTGCCATATCCAAAGATCATGTGACGCCACAGCCTCTAAAACAATTGTCGGCTTAGCCGACCCCCGTGTGTACTGGCCTCTCCAAGCCGTTGGACAATTTTTCCACTCCCAATGCATGCAGTCGATGCTGCCTATCATCCCTGGAAAGCCACGTACCTCGCTAACATCAAGTAATCGTTGAAGATCTTCTGNCAAGCCGTTGGACAATTTTTCCACTCCCAATGCATGCAGTCGATGCTGCCTATCATCCCTGGAAAGCCACGTACCTCGCTAACATCAAGTAATCGTTGAAGATCTTCTGCCGTAGGTCTTCTTAGATACTCATCTCCAAACAACTGTATTATCCCTTCAGTGAATTTTTCCAAACATAAAAGCGCAGTACTTTCCGCCATTCGGAGATATTCGTCATTTGAATCTGCAGATTTACCATATGCCAACATTCGTATAGCTGAAGTACATTTTTGAAGGGCAGAAAGCCCGTACCTTCCATGAGCATTTCTTCTTTGCTCAAAGTATGGAACTTCATTACTCAGACGATTGACAATGCGAAGGAACAAAGGTTTGTTCATTCGAAAACGCCTCCTAAACATTTGAGGTGTGTATGTAGGATTGTCACAGAAGTAGTCGTTCCAAAGTTGGATGTGTCCTTGTTCACGACCTCTTTCGA
>CAKOAT010230933.1:30206-40263 GCA_932364175.1 Eruca vesicaria subsp. sativa | reverse complement strand
TTGCATTGGCTCCACTCTCTTGGAGCTTGACCACTTAGCTGAGGGCTAGCATTGAAGTACTCCTCAATTCTCTTCCAAAAACAGAGTCCCTTCTGCTCATTCCCCACTATGGGATCCTTACTGGTGTTCAACCAAGCGGAAATGAGCACAAGGTCTTCTTTTGTCTGCCACTTTCTTCTTTCAAACGCTTTAGGAGGCTTAGGAATCTCTACGTCTATGGGTTGACTGCTTTGGGACGCTAACAGGTTAATAAACCCGGGAGAATTGTGGTAAAAAGGATCCATTAAGGTTATAGTTGTTGATTAAAATTTTGGTTTGTTAAGAGGATTATGGTTTGTGTTTTCGGAAGTTCAGAAGCTCTCTTTTTAAAGTAGTTTAAATTACTGAAACTCAACAACCAAAATTCATTAAGGTTAAATTACTCAACAACCAAAATTCATTAAGGTTCAATTTCTCTACAACTACATCAGACAAGACATTCAATAACCCATCATATCAGTCTAAGGAAAGCAAACATGAGTCACAACAACCAACAACAAACAATTAATGTTTTTTAAGTAGCCGTTGAATTTTAGTTTCTTTTTAGGTTAGTCTCGCTAAAGAACTAGAGGACTAGTTCTAGCAAACCTAGAACTAGATTTTTAAAAGAAAACTTATTAAGTTTTCAAAAGTTTATCAGTATTTAGATTTTTAAGTTTTTTAAAAGATACCTTATTAAGAACTTATTAAGAACTAGATTTTTAAAAGAAAACTTATTAAGTTTTTTAAAAGAAAACTTATTAAGAACTTATTAAGTGTTTACCTTGACATATCAGTCGAAGCACACCTTCACCAAAGCAGCCATCTCCACAGTGAGGTAATCTACCTGGGCAGACAATATTTTAACCTGTACCTGCACAAGTTCAAAACAATTAAACTTTACTATTAGTCACATTTAACTATACTGCATAAAACTATAGCAATTTAAAAACCACTAACCTCGAGTGACTCGATCTGTCTAGTGAGACTCGAGACCCCTTTCATCACCTTCTCAGCCTCCTCCACGCGCATAGTCAACCTTTCAATCTCCTCTTGAACACCAATGACCCAAGGCTGCCTATAATGTAAACCATCTCCCTTGTAAACAAAGAAAAACACAATGAAGTTAGACAATTATTTTTTAAAAAAACACAGATAAAAAAAGCTTGAAATAACATTACCTTGTACTTAGAACAAGTGAAGAACCGCTTCCCCGGGATAGTGTCAAAGTCCTCCTTCCCACTAACCTCGTCGATGATCTTCGCACCACATGCACACCTTCTTGGCATCCCAAACTCAGAATCGGCAACGTAGCCAAGAATGTTCAAGTGTTCCTTCAGCCTCTTTGACTGTCTTCTCTCTTCCGCGGGATCCATCTGCATAAGACAAAGCAAAATAAGATGAGTATACTAGAATGTTTCATTCTTATGTTGAAATCCATTTTTCTAAACCCTAACTGAAATCCCCAAATCGATTTTTTGAAACCCTAAATTGAAATCCAAAATCGATTCGTAAGTAACCCTAATTGAAGTCTAAATCGAACCCACATCACAGTTTAGAACAATAAATCAAAACCCCCAAATCCATTTTTCGAAACCCTAATTTGAATTCCCAAATCAATTCGAGATAAACCCTAATTGAAGCCTAAATCCAACCCACACCACAGTTTAGAACAATAAAGAAAAACACCCGAGTCGATTAACATCAAAACCTAAAAACCCCTAAATCGATTTCGATTTCGCTTCCCCGAATTCGTTAAAAACCCTAAAAACATGAACTTGAGACGGTTAATCGACGAGAAACTAACCTGAGATGATCGAGGACGCACACCGTCGATGATTAGCCGGAGTAAATCAACGGTCTTCGTCGTCGCACCAAGAATCGCCTCGGAGCAAAAAAACCCTAGGTTTCTTTCGAGAAAGGACGCAATGAAATAACACGCGAGATCCTTCTTTCTTCGGCTAAACCGCGTCCTCCAAACGTCCACTCCACACACGACACGTGTCTTGAACCCGTATCATACGGGTTCAGAGTTAAGACGCAGATCACGGGTAATTACCCATTTTCTGTTTTTCTTTTTCCTTCCGGGCCTATGACCCCGAGCCCAAAAACCGGCTTAGAACCCTCAATGCTCTTGCTCTTAGCTTGTTAAGAAACTGATTATCCCAAGCTTGAAGCTTCATAATCTTCATTTTTTCTTAAGAATTTTCGAAGTTAGGCTCAGTCTATCATCTTTGATATCGATATAGTGTTTACATAGCAGATGAACTCAGTGTTCTCTGAACATCAACATTGATGTAGCTTTTCCGAGATTGACTAGATAAAATAGTAAACATTTTTGGTATATATTTTAGTATAAACCTTCGTTATAATGTTTAACTTTTTCACTACAGTTATTTAGTCGTGCGAAGTTGAGGCAAAATAGTATCCAAGAAAAACAAAAACAAAAACAAAAAACGAAATGAGGTCTGATAACAAATTTATATACAAGAAATGGTTTGGTTAGAGTTCTTTGTTTGCGGAAAAAAACAGTAAGAGCAGAGGATTCACCGGTGGTAAAGACGGAACCTCAGCTCTACACAATGGACAAGTCAACGTTTCACCAAGCCATGGATCAATACAATCCGCGTGGAAGCAGTGGCGACAAATCGTTAACCGCCTCATTTTATCTCCTTCCTCTGGCTCTTGCAGGCACACTACGCAATACAACGGATACGAATGTTTATTCACAGCCGTTTTCCCCTGACTGCTGCGGAACTTGAACGTGCGGTAGCGACGCCATGGACGAGTGACGATGAAAATGGCTAGTTTTGAGAAGAGACGAAGAGAGAAGACGACGATGGAGGCGACCATGATGGAAACGGTGATGTATTTGCAGAATTTAAAAACAGTTTCAGCATACATCGTCAAAGAAAAAAAAAACTGTGTTTACTTAGTAACCTTGTCGCGATTAAAGTCGCGTATATATAGCATATATACCTGTGTTGTCTTGATTTGATATAGCTATACGTTTAAGTTTTTGACGATAGCAACGACAAGTTTGTGAAAATGTTGGTCTCTAACCAAGTAACTGCGTGATAATTTCTTTTTTTTTTTAAGTAGAATTTTTCGAAGTGAATGCGTGACCCTAATTACAAGTTATTTTGGTGGTTGTCAGTTGACTTCTACTCAGGTCGCTTCGTGGATTCGGAAACTTGATTAATACGTCAAAGCCTAATAAGTTTCCGAGTAAAATGTGATTATTTTACATACGAAAATGCGGCTATGTTACAACAAGACCTAATTACGTATACGACAAGGCAAGTAGACTTGGAAAGTCTCATTTGTTTTGTTTTCATCGGCAAAACCTAGTCTTTGATGCTGACAAAGATACAAGAGAATCAGGAACAACGTGTAATGGTTATAGAGAATCGTGAAGATGTTTTCTTTTATGCTAGGTAATTATACTATTACAAACTACGAAAAATATTACAGATGATTCAACAGCGACAATTATACATGTATTATATGAAATCACATCTAATTGCACAACTGAACCACCCTATAAGATCCACACTTAACCGTATTCTTTGTGCCATCTTGCAGATCTCTGGTAAGTTTTTTCTTCATTAATTCGTATAATTTCATCTTTTTAAGAAGTTGAAATCTAGACTTCCTGATATAAAAACATTAATGAACATTTAATCAAACCACTTGATCAAAGAGGCTTTCAAGAATCATGAAAATATGAAACATAACTTGATTTAAGTGTGGATTTGATAAACAATAGTTGATATTAAGTACTATATATATATATATATTTAATTTTTATCTATTTATTTATGTTATTAAATAATTATATAAGTGTCCTCAATTTTATTTAGTTTTTTTTTTCAATACTTATACCAGTGTCTTGTTGATGAACTGATAAACCTGATGCTCAATATATTATCTGGTTTAGATTTAATAAGAAATCTGTTAATTGTCTCATAGTTGAACTGGTAAACCTAATAATTAATATATTATCAGGTTTAGATTTAATAAGAAATCTGTTAATTAAAACCTGATAAAAACTTAACAACCAACTATTAATTGTGATTTAACACCAGTTGATCCAGCAAAAGATCCACAGATATATGATAGTATTTTTACAACTTGGAAATTTGAAAAGATCCAGAAATTGTTAAAATCATCATAAATCATGGGAATCAAGAATATAGATTATGAAAAGTCTTGGGTACATTAAATTATGAATTAATTTAGTGCAAATTCATGTAAAATTTAATTCTTATAAGATCGGTTGTTAGTTATTAACAATTTATATTGATAGTTTAATTTGAATTAGATAGTTTTCACATATATATATATATATATATATATATATATATATATATATATAAGTCATTATGATTATAGTTTAAAAATTTATGATTAAGTTGTAAATATTTTGGTGTTATTTTCTAAATTTATAAAATAGATGTTCCTCCACAGCATGGACAAAAACATCCAAACTCTGAATATTAAAATTGATGTGTCAAGAAGTGCGAGCGTGAGAATATGGTATTTTGTAACATCAATTGAATACATATATATTTACTAGGGAAAACCCCTCTTACGAACAGGTATACAGATAAACAAAATAATATAAATATAATTTTAGTTTGCGTGAAATTGTGACAAAATATTTAATTTTTTCTCAACTTAAATTACTTTAACTTTCACTATTTTCTCTTACAATTTATTATATTATTTTTGTTAGAAATAATTTAGTTAGTTTATCACTAAAATATTCATGAAAATATAATTATTTTAATTTGATCTTAATATTTTTTACTTTGAAATTGATTATAAATAATGTTAATTTTTTAAAGATGTTAGTTGATTATGGTCAGTACAGAGACCATGAATTTCTTTTTGTGTTTAAGTTTTGAATTTAGTTGTAATTGTTTTTGTCATATATTCTCTCTTTAATCTACTAATTTAAAAGATATGAAACATGAATCATTGATTAAATAAAAGTCACATTAAATTAGATATATTTCATAAAAGTATAATATTAATTAGTACTATTTATAAATACAAAAATTTGCTTGAACCTTGAATATGCCACTAAACTTGTAAACTAATTAGGATATCCAACATAAATGTTACTAATTAATTGTTCAAATATGATTTTTTCATTAGTTTGTTACATATTATTTTCTGAAACAGAACTCTGTCACATACAATTATTCATTTTTATAATAATAATTAACTATATTTTTTATTCATTAGATATTTTAATTATATTTAAAATAATTAGTTTATATATATAAAGTAGCCAGTTTATGACGTCCGACCTTTACCATGTAGTCTAAACATTGAACAACTTCGTAATAAGGAAATTATATAATGTCATGTTTTTTTTTTGTTCTGACAACAATATAAGAACTAATTATAACGAGTCCTCCTGTTCTGGATAACTAGACTAGAGGGATTGAATCGACATAAAGCATAGCTGAATGGGAATTCCTTGCACCACGTGCTAGTTTGTCCGTCATAATGTTGTGTGCCTTCGAAATATGTCTGATTCGAAAGTTGGAAAAGAAAGTCTTATTGTGGGTGAATTCTTCCATATGTGTCGCAAAAACTGGCAATTCTTCAGGTATCGACACCATCATCACCAATTGAGAACAATCCGTCACAAAAACTACATCTGAGATCTGTGGGGTCTTCATACACTCTGAAGACCGAGAGTTCAATCAGGGGAAGACAAAGGATGTGGGCAACAATGCTCTTAAACAAAACGATACAATCAGAATTCGGTTGACAAGAATGGACTTTTATTGAATATGGAATTCGTTTACAAGGTTATGAATAAGAAATCCATAGAATGAAGTCGATATGATTAGTAAATAGCTCTAGGGTTTTCCGTGTGTCTTAAACTCCACTATAGCTTTCTTTTTATAGTCCTTTCCTCCTCTAACTGTTTCCGCGATCTCCGGGATCTCATATCGACCTCGCGGTGTCCGTTGATCACGACGTGATGGTAAAATGTGGGCATTGGCCTTATTGTGGCCATTTGGCTTAGCCTTTTTCTCGTTGTACTTCTCCGAATGCTCCACGAACTCGCTTGTATAATTCTTCGACGGACTTCGAGTTAATGGGCCCGATTTTGGGTCCAACATTCAAAACGTAATATCGTTTCGCTATCTTCACAAGGTCTAAAAGGATTACTCTCAACACCAAGAGATCTACCAACCATTGGAGTACTCAAAGGAGTTGCTTTGTACATACGAAAGTGTTTCAATAACCTGTTTGTACAGTTTGATTGATGCATAAATATTCCTTCTCGAAAATGTTGAGTCTGGAACCTAAGACAAAATTTTATATTTCCGTGATATTTCATTTCGAACTCTTCTTTTATATGAGTTTGTGCACCATCAACTTCCTTTTGAGTTCCACTAATGTTCAGTTCATCTACATATACATCAATGATCACAAAGGAAAATAAAAATTTCTTTATCATTCGTATAGCGATCATTGTAACTGACCGAACAAATCTCCCTTGATTTTTCTTTCAATGCTTCTGGCATTTTCAATCCTTCAGAGAGGTTTATGTATATATCATTATCCAACAATCCATACAAATATGCAGTCATAACGTCTTTAAGGTGCAGTTCTAGATTTTCAGAGGCCGCTAGGTTCATTAAAAATCTAAATTTTTTTGCATTCATTATCAGGGAATACGTTTTCGCAAAATAAATTCTCATACTCTGAGAAAATTCTTGGGCAACTAATCAGGTTTTATATCGTTTTATTTTATTCTTCTCATTTATGTTTCTCACGAATACCCACATACACCCAAATAGGATTTATATTCTCAGACGTTATGACTATATGTCCAAAGACATTTCCAGAATGGACCTTGGATCGGGATCATCATTTTCATGATCGATTTATTTGGAGACAGAAAAAGAAAACATACATTTTTCTATTATTATCTTTCACCACAGGTGTATTTGGGTGTGAATCTCATACTGTTATGCTTCATTCCCGTCATCTGGTTCTTTATCTTTATTTGGTTATTTTGAACATTTTTATTTATGTTTTCTTTCAGACATCTTTCAGTATCAAATTCTTCTAGAACTCTTCCGTTTCTGCCTTCTTTCAGACATTTATCAGTATTAGGTTCTTCTAGAAATATCAAGATGAGAATTCAAGCCATGAAAATATGGTCCAAATTCATAAGAGATGGTATTACATTCCATTTCCTTTATTTTTTTCTTTTTGATTTTCAATATAGATCGGTTAAATAATTTTGGCATACGACAAAAATGTATCTAATCTTTTCTAATGCCGAATTTGTAGTAAACCATTTGCCTTTTATCGGCCGACCATTTTTATTTCTGTGGAATTTCTTATTTCTCTTATAATAGGAATCTTATTTTTTGTCCTTTCCACGACCATGATTTTTACCCTTGTATTTTTTTTATTAAGACAACATGATTTTTTATTATCCTGAGTTTTTTTTTCTTTCCAGTATATATGGAGGATTTATACCAACTCCAACAATTTTGTGAATCCTTTTTTCAAAGATTTAATTACTTTTCGTTCAAAGATTTAATTTCTTTCTTTCTTTCATGAACTTAATTACTCAAAGACCTTTAAATCTTTTCTCATGATAAATCTCATCTTTTAAACCATTATTGGAGTGGTGTAAAATATCATAGCTTTTTATTTTTCTCATCTGATATAATTTTTAGATTTATCGATGATTCTAAAAGCTCACTTTCTCTAAGGTGCATCTTTGCACCCACTGTGTAAGTCGCATAATTATTTATTTTTATATCAAGGGCATTTACTTTGAGTTTTTACAAATTCGACATGACAACCATATTCATAGAATAATATATAAAATATATTATAAAGACAATAATTTCAATTCATAATTTAAATGTAAAAATTAAAGCATAAAATAAATTGCTGAAATTTAAAAAAACATAAATAAAATTAGAGGCTTAGCTTACCACAATGATCCGAGGAAATTTAGTGTGTTATATTTGTCATTTTTATCAAGGTTCGTGGAGACATAGTCTACTATGTTAACCTATTCTTTTTATTCAAGATCCAAAGTAACAAAATCATCTATTTTGATTTTTTTTTTTAATTTACGGACGTAAAAACCTACCACTGTTCGTCTGATCAGGAAGAGATCACTTTTCTTAACAATCAGTCAGAAATCTCCAACGAAAAAAGATTTTAATGACGTACGGAAAAAAGGCGGTTTCTAAGGTTTGATTCTCGATCTGAGCAATAAATAAAAGCAAGAAGAAATGGGGATCTGTGTTAGCTGTCTTGTCATTTATGACTACCCACGCTTGAAGAAACATGTCAAGGAAAACCAGAGGAAGTGAAGCAGAGATCGAGAAAAGCTTTGGTGTATGTGGCTAATATATCCAGCGAGTCTTCTCAAAAAACTGGTTAGTTGTTCTAATTACACATATCAAAATGTTCACATGAATGCATAGAATGTTTGGTTCTCACTATTAGTCATGGGTGTATAAGTTTATCTTAATGATTTGGTGAAGCAATCATTTTCTTCTTTTGATAGGTTGAAAAGATTGCTATGAGCATTTCAGATGAATTGAACTCTGCACCATCAGGAGATTCAGTCAATCTGGTTGGAAACAATGCTCATATGAGAGATATGGATTCTCTGTTATGTCTGGAATTAAATGAAGTGAAAGATGGTAGGTGTTTCTTGTATGCAAATTACTCGTGGTGACGAGGATCCCTCTAGGTATGTGGAAGTTAACATCAGGTGGTTTGTCTGCCAAAGACAGTTTACTCTATGAATGTTGAAGTCCTGTATCGTTACCTCAGCTTCCAGATTCCCTCTCAACTCAAGATGCAGAGAATTGTGTCTCACTTGATACAATACAATAGATGGCTCCTTTCATAATCCAGCGTCTGAATTTACTAAACTGCGTCAACTTGAATCATGAGACGAGAGTTTCTTGGTCTGCGGTAGAGAGTATGATAAATATTATATAAATATTTGAGCCTGGCTTAAGCAGTTGGGGGTCCTGACGACATGAAGTGCCGTAAGACATTTCGACAGAGCTAGAACGTTCACCACATTTTACCGGAGAAGGTTTAAAGACTATATCATATTGTATCAGGTTTCTTGGGATGCAAGAAAGTTGTCAACTTTCCCTGTAGAGATCTTCGAGTGCTCTTGGTTCTCTCGTAATCTGGTGATGGAAATGAGAAACATTCAAAACCCTGATCTTCCTTTACCCTCTCATTTCAGGAATAGTTATATTGACACATTCCTAGATTGCTTCACACGACACAGGAAGATGCCTATTCTAAACAATCAGTTTTAGCTCCCACTATGCACAGGATACAAAGAATTTATATTAAAAATTCATTTTTTGACTTTTTCTCCCCACTAGCAAAGTCAAGGCTTAGCTGTATAAAGATCTATATATGCGTCAGTATTTCTCCTTCGGATCTGAAAGCTTTGTGATCATTTTCGTCTTACTGTGTCATTCATGGCTTCTTCTTCATCTTTGTCTCGCAGTCGGTTGTATCACGTCTTCGTGAGCTTCCGTGGAGAAGACGTGCGCAAAGGATTTCTTAGTCACGTTCTGAAAGAGCTCAAAAGCAAGGGAATCATTGTTGGGAATGTACTAAAATCATTTGTACTTACTCTTGTTAAAGTCGTAGTGTCGAGATTGACAATCATATAATATTAGGTGGTTATAATGTTTTGCTAGAAACCGCTTATGATCTATGAATTAAGAATTCATTGCTAATATTATATGATCCTATAGGGTCACACACCTAAACAAACTGGATATAAATAAATTGGAGTTTCATAGATTTAAATTATATATATTTGATATATATAATTATATATGTATATATAATTATATATGTATATATATTGGATGTTAATTGTCTTAATATGATTAAGATCAATTGACATAATGGACTAGGCCCATTCTCATGTTTAATGAGATTAGGTCACGTAACATATACATATAATACTTAAAGGTTTGCTCAAAAATGG